>VXBB01024220.1:821232-923258 GCA_013399915.1 Illadopsis cleaveri | reverse complement strand
CTGGAAATTATTACAACTTAACCCAAAAGGCTCAAAAATCAAGAGAAATACAACTAAGCGTCAGAAGTTGAAGGGTTTGTACCTCAGTGCTCATGATTGTAACAATGTTTTGCATTAATTTGAAGGGAGAGAAAGATACATTAGGAGGAAAAAAAGAAATTTAAAAAGGAAAAAAATAGATTGGATCTCAACCTGACATTTTAGTGTGATTTTCCTTGTAGTGAGGTTTACCAGACTGAAAAGCCTCCCAAGGGAAGGGATGGCAGCTCCATCAATTGGGTGATATAATTGCTGCCTTTTGTGCCTTTGGTAAAGCCTAAGAACCTCTCTCTGAACTGAATCCAGTCCAGGATATGCCTTTCTAGAGAAAGCAGAATGCCTAATAAAGCTGCCATAATATTTACTTATTTTTTGCAGATTTAATGGCTGTGAGTTGAACAAGCATGCCATATGCTTGTAAGTCAAAGCATCCCTTTTATGTTTCGAACTAGAGCTATTCCCTTGAGCATGAGCAAACTTGTGAAACAATTCTTTTATTTTCAGCCTCATAGCTGTTTAATTCTTCCTCTTTCTAGTCCCTTATTTAATGAAGTGTTGGGCTCCTAAGTAAACCTTTGCTAGGTTTGTTCTTCACGCTGCCAAGATCACGGCAGTCAGTCCTCATCAGTCAGCTTCTGAGTTATGCATTCAAGGTGGTGATGAAACAAATAATGCACAATGGTTACTAATTTTGATCGTGCAGACATTCTTGTCAATATTGGGTACCTGTCTCTTCACATGTGCACACAGGAATGTTAAGTCAAAACCATCCAAAAGTAATCAAGAGCCATTTCAGCAAACTTTCTGGGGGATTAAGGAATTACAGTGAGTATAACCATCCCTGGATCTTTTGCCCATAGAGCTTGAAGCATATTACAAAGTTGGTATCAGAAGCTCACAATTTAAAATGAAGAATAAAAGGAATAGAATACTCTGTGATGTGCAAGGCATGGGAAGAGCATGTACTGTGGGGCCTTGTGAAAAAGCTGTTCATGCGAAAACAGATTTTATATTTGGAATCCATTTTTCAAATCTTCTTTTCTTTGAGAAGTTAGAAATTTCTACCAGCTCTAGTAAACTTATCACAGCGACTTTACTATCCTCACTCAAAACAGCATTAACTCACTAATTTTGAGCACCAACCATGTCGTAGGAGTCTGGGCTGACCAGCTTTCACGCAGCTGTGGAAACTTGCTTCTGAACTGGTAGAACTGTCTCACTGTAGGCTCTCGTGGAGAGCTGGTCTTGTCCCAAATCCACTCTTACACAGAAATACTGGAGCTTCTGATGATAGCTGTAAGCCTGGTAAGGCCCATGTCTCAGTCACCCTCTTTGATGGGCAAGGTTCTGGAATGTTTTGGGTTACTAAAGATAGGATTTACCTAATTCCATGAATCCTGAGTATGGTGTCTGGTCCTTTAGTCACTGAAAAAAGAAAAGTACATCCAGAGAGCAATTTGTAGTATTTTTGAACATTCCTCCATCCCTACAGTCACCCAAAAGGAAACTGAGATTACCAGAAACAAAATTCTTTGGATACCTGGACTTAAGGGTCCTGATTCCACTCCCCTAGATGACTGTCAACAAGGTTTGTTCATGTCTGCACAATTCTTTGTTTGTTGCCACATCTAGGCTGAGAGAGCTCCTTACATTTCCCAGCTCATTTTGCTTTTTCAACACTAACCCTGAAAACTTCAAGTATTTCCAAACAGCAGAAGGGCACTTGGTTCGTGTACCACGTTTGGGTCTTTCCTCCACAACCACTCATGCTGAAGCTTGCTTACTGCCCTTGAGCTAGGCAGGATCCCACCACTCAGGTCAGGTTTTTAAAGGTTTTCCAATTCATTTCTGGAAGATGAGAGAGGAAATTAATTTTCTTCACTATTAGCATTTTGAATCCTGACTTCTCTCTCCTGACTTCTAGCGAGATTAATCCACAGACAAAAGCAGTTGACCATACTGTGTCAAGCAGCTCTTCACAGATGAAGAATGGTTCCACTCTGAGAAAATCATTCTACTTTGTGTTTTATAATTTCTTCCAGAGAGTTTCTATCTTGCTGCAGTCAGAAGTCCAGATTCTGTTTACACAGATGAAGGTGAGGCAGGACTGTTCATGGCCTGCCTTACCTCCATTTTTAAGATCTTGACATTATTGTTGTTTATATGTAAAATAAACATGAATATAATCAAAACTGGACAGGAAATACAAATAGGGGAAATGGGTACTGGATTTTTTTTATTATCTTCCAGTATTTGTGAAAGCTTATAATTATTTTTTTATAATTTATTCTATAGGATCAAGCCATAGTTTTGCTGTATCAAAGTTTCTTCACTTACAACTCCACTGCATTTCTCTTTCTTTACTCAGAGACCCACACAAGAGTAATAAATTATTTTCTTTATGAGAACTGCAGCATCTCAGGACAATTGATTTAACCACTGCCCCTGTTCTGACTATATCACTCTGGCTATACACCAGCATTCCTGCACTGATTACTTAGACACAAGCTTTCTATGTCCCTGAATTGTTTTTCGTTTTGAGTTAATTTAGTATTCAATGCACAGTTATGACAAAGACAGATACATGGCTGTGCTCATTGTCATCTATGTCTGTGCTATGCTATTAATTTGAAGCAATATATTTTGTGTGCACAAAGTATTCCATTTCCCTGATTTTTTTTTTTTACTATTACATTACCCCCTAACTGAACTCTGAATGGTTTCTCCATATTTTACATCACTGTCATTTCATGTCCTTCTACACACCTGTGCTTTTCCTAGGTGAATTAAACTATGTGCATTAGATGGACCCATTTCTGTGGAAGCAGAATCACTGCTAATGCACTTTTTTTTGGGTGCCTATCCTTAGTTCCACAAAACAAACTCAGTTAATTACTTGCAATATAAATTACCTCATCACAGATTATCTTTAAAAAAGGCCTTCAGAGCAGCTAATTACTTACAATGTAAGAGGCAACTACATGACATTTTTAAAATCTCTACTTTTTTTGCCAGTTTCCAGATGTCAGAAACATCCAGATGCTGGTGAAGCTGTTTCAATTGAAAGAGTGAAACTCATCTGGGAGGAATAGGAAATCATTAGGAGGATACATTTGAAAAACCAAGCAAACAGAACGGAAGGAAGTACAGACGACTGGGAATAGATGGGCCCTCCAGCAGCAGTATGCAGAAATGGCCTTGCAGCTCACTGCCAGACACACGAGCTGCAAGACCAGTGAGCAAAGATAAATTACAATATAGAGACACAGGTAGTATCCATATTGCTGAAGAGATTGTTTTGTCTCAGGCACACTCTTGTATTGCTATTCAGACCAGTATGGATCAGGGAGTGTTAGCAGAAAGAATATTTTATTATGCTTTTGAATGGTTAAATTGTTGGAAGGATCATCCTTTGTCCTGTGCTAGCAGGAGCCTGGTACTGTGAGCTGCTGATGTATGGCAGGTGGAACATTAGACTTTGTTGGCTTTCTTGTGCCCACTGCTCTGGCAGTGGTGGAAGACTACACCTCAATCTTTTCTGCATGGACTGTACAAATAAACCCTTTTACCACACATTTTCTCCCAACCTTGTTGCAGGACAGAAGAGGGTGACTGCTGTCTGCTTTTCTTCCTGCTAAGAGCAAAAGTAGCAAGAAATTTTGTAGCTTTATGTAACCTTTACTAGGATAAAGACCTCTGTTTTTTAACATGTGTTGACAGTCCTACCTCTTGAGTCTAGATACCTGTAAATTTAGAATCTGATGTAAGCCAACTACTGAGGACTCCTGTAAGAGATAGAAAGAACTTCACCCTTTAAATGAAATAGCATTGGGCTTGATCTTCACTTACTTACTGGGTCTTGCCGCGGGAATACAAGGTTCCCAGATCAGTGCCAGATCAGGGATCCCATAGGGAGGCCAAATGCACAAATTGCAATGGAAAATTATGGTTGTAAATTATCTTGTAGAGGTAGTTTGCAATTAACATTATTTAGCATGTATAGGGTATCCTGTATTAAATAGGCTTGACTTCACATTATCTTATCAATATCATGTATAAGAAAAACTTTAAAGCAAACTTAAAAATGACTTGTTGGACTAGAATTGTAAATGAGTGCTTATTTGTGATGCTGTACTGAGTTAATAGGGTTTAGATTTTGCTATTTGACCAGTCTTTATATTTTCCTATTTGTCTGTTCAAGAAAAAATCTGAGCATCTTGCTGTTTCTCAATGCTGATGAGTTTCCTTGGTATTAAGATCCTCACACTAAACACTGTAAGAATACTTAGTGCTGTTCATCTCCAGACATCAATTTACTTCATATTTTTGGGTTTTACAAATCTTGAAACTGGAGATGCCTAGGGATCTGTCCATCCACAAAGGCCCTGATGAAATCATGAACTGAAGCAATCTGGTCCTGTCATGGTGAGCTGCCTCTTCTATCCATATTGTGCCTCTGCTGGAGGGGACAGCAGTAGCTGCAGCATTCTCCACCTCTATCCTCCCTGTCTGGTCAACTCTGTGCTATCATGCCAGGACCCATCAATGCCACAGCTGTATTCCTTTCTGTGTATCACAGTGTGGCATTTTGCCCCTTGACTTCCCCCAGCTTTTTCCAGGAATTACTTCTTGTACGCCTGGTTTTGCACTGCTTTCCAACAATTTGAATCTAATTTCCCCTTTAACAAGATTAATGCACTCAATATCATCTTTTGCAAAACATTTTGCTCATCACATTTTTATTGATTTGTGCTTTTCATTGATTTGTGGGAGATCCAGGGTCACAGTCTGCTCCATCCTCCACATCTTGGGAGGTTGCAGAGCAATCTGACTCAGTAATGTACCAGTTAAGCACAGAGTGTGCACATGTATGAGTAAATTAGTTGTGCCCAGGGTCTTTCTTTGGCCCTGAGACCCTAAGGGCTGAACTATCTTGTGTCCATAGAGCGCTCTCACAGCTTCCACGATCATGTGGCTGTATCCAGGCAGCCCCTTAGAAACAGCCCTTTTGTCATATCCAGGAATAGTGTGGGTGAGAATGAAAAGCATATAGGGAACCCTACTAACAGGTCAGTTTAGCTCTTGGGCCCATGAACATCTTTTCACCATTGTTTAAACCACAGTCTTCTGTGGTGGAGGAAGGGAAGAGAGGCATCTACTCTATTTTTTGTAATGTTCCATTACACTGGAGCTTCCTTTATCTTACCCTGGAAGCAGCAAGAATTCGCAACCCTGTGGAAGCTGTTTAAGGCAAAATGGACTCCTACACATGGCTTAGCCACACTGAAAATTGGTAAAAATCATTTCTATCACCCCCTGCTCCGTCTCTCAGTCTTCTGAGTAAAATCCTGCCTGGTGTGCTGGCTGGCGCTGCATCAGCCTCCCTGTGTGACAAACCTGTGTACAAGAATTGTGACATCCTCAGCAGCAGCAGTGCTGGTGGTGGGAGTCTGCCTGAGCCTGGGGGCAGGTTGGGCAATAGAGGCACTTGCAGAGGCAGCTGCCTGGCTTTGATTCATGGCATATCATATGTGAGTCCCTAAATGGCATATTGAAGATTTATCCCTAGTCCTTAATACGAAGCACTATCCCTTCCTATCTGCTTCCAGTGTGCAAGGAATTAAACTCACTTTTTAAACCTGTGCCTTCTGTCTCAGTCAGGAAGGGTGCAGAGCTGGCCTTTAATCCCTGAAGGAAATGTAAGTGAGAAATATTTAACATTTTACATTCATAGTAGAATTCTTTTTTATTGTTCAGATTCTGGAAGGACTGGACATCTAGCTCCCCAAAACACTTATACAATAGAGGTGAATGACATTTTCCAAGCTCCTGGAGCTAATGCCTGTTCACACTAGTCCATTTTGTGCATTGCTCACAAATCAGGGGTTTTTTTTACTCCTCACTGCTTAGAGCTTTTGAAACAGGCTCCTACATAGGAAAAGCTTTTCTGATTCCTGTAATTTGTATGAGAAGGATTCAGTGGGACTGTTTTTTCCTGTCTTTAATTGCTTCCTCATCAGCTCAGTTCACAAAGCTCCCAAAACACAGCAATACTGTCCTTCAGCATTTTATTTTATCTTCATGTGAAAAGAAAAACTCTGATCTGATTCTACCCATGTCTGAAAAGGATGGTGATTTATTTTTCTGTGCAAAAATGACAGCATATGGATATAGAGACTTATCAAATAGTATTCACACATGAACAAGCAACTGCAAGTATTGGCACTGTCAAAGGAAAGCTGTCAGGGAAAGATCATGTCATAAACCAAGAGAAGCTAAAATTAAATTAGATGCTGAATGTATTTAACATACAACCAAAAACTAAATGATTCTTTCCATTTAAGAAGTTTGAAATGGCTATTTTTATATGCTAAAACCCACATATCATTAAAATATTAAATTTTTAAATTATTCATAGTAATTAATAGATGTTAAGACCATGGAACAGGTCTAAGCTGCACATGTACCAAATGGTTGTAAGTGCATCATGTGCATAAATATACTTAATTGGCTAAATAATGACCTGATAAACTCTGAAATAATTTATTTAATTGAAATATATATTAACCATCTATTTAGCCTCTAAAACTAAATTTATATGTAAAGGTTTAATAAAAATTCCTTCTTTCCTACTCATGCAGTAATGGCTCGGAACACAGCCTGCAATAGTATTTAATAATGTGGAGCAGTGCAGTACATGTTATGAAATGATCTGAGAAAAGTATATTATTAAGGATTTGTTTTACAGAGCTGAAAAACGTACACAGTTGGGTGGTATTTGTGTTGATTTTCCATTACTAAGAACTACACTGTGAGATTAGAGGAAAGCTAGGAAGAAGAAGTGGGCTTTCTCTTTTCTTTATAATCCTGTCACCTACTAGCAGAAACAACATTTCTAGACCTGGTCACCTTGTTGTTTTTTATACCTGTACAAGGAATTTTAAAACAATAAATGCTCCTGGAAAACACATATAAAATGAGTATTTGGAAGCACTATGCAGGGTCCAGCAGGGTCCTTCCCTTATCCAGATAGATAAATAACTCAATCTCAGAGTCATCATATATTTAGTGTTTTCTAGGGCACCTTGTGTTTGGAAGCTCAAAGCTCATTACAAACAGAACTACCCTTTCACAGTAGGCTGGGTGATTATATATTGGCCTTAATATTTCACAGAGTGATGAAGGAATCCAGCACCTTGCTCAGAGTCACACAGATGGCAGAGTGCTTTATGCAACTGAAGATCAGTAGGATGCATCCTGCTCACCTAACCTATTGAGCAGGCTCCTGCCCAACCTAAGGGCTGTCATGCCTCTTTCTTTTCTCAGATGTCATGCAAATGTCAAAAGAAAGAGGTTTTTCCTCTCAGTTGCTGGTCCTGCTGCATATTATTCCCCTTAATGACATATCAGGCACAGTTAACATCCCAAGGTCCCCCAGAAAATACCCAGCATGCCACTCACAGACACATAAAAAGAGAAATATTATCTGTATGCAGAAAGAAAAAGGGTTAACTACAGTAATTTACATCTCATCCCTGCACCCAATAGACTGTAAATGAGAGAATGAAATTGCAAAATGTGTTTGACTGGTTTAAGAAAAAGCAAATATACAAGAGCTGCCTAATTAGGCGAGAAGCTAGGACTGCACAGATGTTTTCATCTGTTCTCATGCCATCAGGAAGCATTGAACAGCCCCACTACAGACACTGTGAGGGCATTTTTCAGAGTTCTTTGTAATTATATAACAGATAGCTCTTTGGAAAACAGCCCTTATTAATGAACCACAAATAGACTCTTCCCTGAGGCCATGTTAAAGCACATTGTACTCATTGTGAGTAGGACACTGGTAAGATGGGAAGAAAAAATTCTCTTATAAGCTCATACAAACTCCTCATAAAATGCATATCTACTATTCAATCTTTATTACAGCAATGCTTATGAGGCATGCATTGAGACATTTGTAAACTCTTAAGTAAACTTATATTCTAGACATAAGCAGGATTTGGTTCTAGATTCTGTGGAAGACAATGGGTCTGCAAAATTCAGCTGTAAATAATTTGCATTTTTTAAGTTTTTTATTAGTCCAGAAAAGGTTTAATTAATTTTTTTTAAGTATGTTACCATAGGATACTACAGGTATGGTAGTCTTTATCAGTTCCATGGTGGCAGTTCTTACAGATTCTTAGTTCTGGTCTTAAGAGACATATATGCTGAAATATGTGAATGAGAATTTCCATTTTCAAAAGCTGACCAAGTCCATCTGAAAGCCCTGGATTTCTGTATCAGTTCTGATTATGATCACTTAATATCTCTCATCCCAGATAGGTATATTAGTTTAGAAATGCTACAGGTTCTTGTGGCCCAGGATCTGTCTTCAGTGCCTAAAGTCAGTCCTTAAATCTCATCTTTGGCTATTAGAGACTCTGGCTAACAAGAACCATTGAAACGTGAAGAAGCTTTATGTGCCTGGCATATATCAAGATGTCAGGCTGCTTTTACCTAAATGCCAATTAGATAGTTCAGGCAAGGTAATGGAAATTCACAGCACTCAGAAAATTATGGTTATCCTTATTTTGAGTTACTGAAGAATACCCAAAGCCAAGCAAAAAGTGTGGCTAGCTGGCAGTTTTCTCATACATATAGCTAGAAATCACATTTGCATCTTTCTCTTTTGCACTTCTCCAACCAAAATCGTTCTCTCAGCCTTCCTTGTCAAACAAACCATGTCCATCTATGGCTCTGAAAGACCAAGATTTTAGGCTGTGTGGGGCATTTTCCTGTCTGCTGAAAATGTTCATCCTGAGTACCACTTTGCTATACCCTAAACAGTAGAACAAATTATTGGCTGGCAATGTGCACCAAGGGACTAATGAGTCATCTGAGTGAATTCCAGTATCTTGGCTTTAGACTCTTCTCATAATCAGTGAAGAAATTAGGGTGCCTAGTGTTCCTCTGATGGATTTTATCCTGAGTAGATGTCTAGAATGGACCAGCTGATGCACACCACAGATTATCATTTCCCTCCAGTCATTATGAATACACTAGGGACACAAACTCAGCTATAGCTATTAGTAGGCATGTCTACAGCTAGCTGGGATGAATCCATCCTGTGCTTCTGATGAATGACATAGAAGAGGCCAGGCAGCTCTTCTACAATGAATTGAAGCCTTGCAAGAGGGAGCTCCTTTGATCTTATGCCTTTTAAAAGATAACACTGAATATTCAGATAAAAGAAGGAAGAAGATGCAGTTTACAGCAATGTTATAAATATACACAAGAATATGCTGGAGCATTGCAGAATAAAAGGACAATCATTAGGTCATATTTTGGATATTACCGCAAATTTTGTTGGAAAACATTTGTCATCATGGCAGATGATCTGAGTAATCTACCTCTTCCTCAATAAAATCACCCTTGATAACAAAATACTGAGAGCAAAAATGGGTTAACCCTGGAACTCCTGCATGAAATAGTCAGGAAAATGCAAGTCAGGATAAATATTTTGTATGATCCTCTCTTAATAATTTCAAACATCCTGGTGTTTAAAAAGTGTCACTTAAGACTACATATTCAGAGAGAACTCTTTGAAGAAACAAATATTTCTCCTTGTATTTTTCAAACTACATTTGGCTCTTGAGTTCATATCTTCATAATAATAAAATCTAAGAAAATTTTTATATAAAGCCAATACATTTATATGCCATCATTTGATTCTACCAACTGGGTCCTTATATACCATAGCAGAATTATTTCACATCTTCAGGTGTAAATATCTGAACCTTTTATTTTTGTCTTGGAGTCAGAATGACCATCAACTGTGACATTTTGGAAAGCATCTAGTATGTTTTTTGGTGCTATAAGATCATAAATGTAACATATCCAACACTGTAAGAGCGGCCAAAGCAGGAAGTCTGAAAGAAGTTTTTGGCAGGAACCTTTTAACTATATTCATATAAACATTATTTTTCAGCGCCCCCGGCTTCTCTGTGCAATATGAGAACTTATTTTGTTTATTTTGAAGCTGAGGGAAATTTAGCCAATGAAGTAACAGCCAATGATAATATGAGAAAATTCCATGGACATGGAAGACTTCCCAAAAACTGGCCTTTATCTTCTTATGAATATAGCAGGATCATAGGATATTTAGCAATATGATGTAAGTAAGCACAATGTAAATCTGTACATGCAAATTAAGGTTTTCTGATGTACTAATTTGGTAGGACCTTATCAAGATTTATGCTGGGGGGAATGTTTTGGTATGTTTTTGGTTTGTTTTCCAGTAATGTGTGTGCAAATTACACAATTGGTTCCCAAAACCATGAACTATTTATACTTAAAGCAGGCCCTCCTTGAAAAAAAATTCCTCACATATACAGTTTTTAATTACTGGTAGTGACTGAAACAAGGGAAGTAAAAAGAATTTCATAGCTGAATGTCGTTTGCAAGCATTACTTAGAGTGGCTGATACCACTTGCTGAAATAATCAAAAATATCTGCTGAGCCAAAGCTTAAAAAACCTTGACAATGTCATTTAAGAGCCAATGTGGACTCAAAACAATTTTAGTGAAAAATAAAAGAATGTAGAAAGGATTTTGAACACTCCCAAACTGGATTTTGGTATTAAAAAACAATCCACCATAATTTCTGAATCTTCACATGAATAAATAAATTTTCATTTTAATTACTGTTGGGCTATTATTTTACTGGAAAGATCTGTTCTAAATATACCAGCACAGAACTCTCTGTCTCAAAACTGAACAAAATTTTGTTGTCTAGGAGAGTGTTAGCATGATGCTCTGAAATCCAGGTTGGCTCATTGGCTCACTGTTTCAAATGCCATCAAATCTGTTACAAACGCTCAGATCTTTTGCTAGTGCCTTGGATACACGTCCAAAGATAAAAATGGTGCTTATTTTTCTGCACTTTATCCAGTGTGACATTGCAATTTCAGAAGTCTTTTTTTTTTCTACATGAGCACCACTAGGACTTGTAAGAGAAGACCAAGCCAGCTACTGTCAGGTTCTCCTCTTCCTTTGATACGACTTACAGCATATAAAGTCCAGACCCACAACATTCATCAACATCAACCAGATTAGAAAAGTTAATGAAGTCATGTAGTTGGGATACTGCTGCCTAGATCAAATCTCTAGGCATCATTCCAGGTTATCACAAAGGTGCTGAACCCAGTTTGTCCTAGCTTGTTTAAAATGGGAACAGACTCCTCAAATCACTCACTGTTTGGCAGTCACATCAACACCAAAACACCAAGCATGCAAATTTAAAAATTGACATATATCTTCTCAATCTTTGATCTGTGGTCTTGACTAGTTCCCTCCAACCAGAGCTTTTCCAGGAACTCCCTCCACCTGCACTGTATGTATGGTTTTTGTCGGGCTATGCATACGATTCATCAGCCTTGACACAAAAATATGGACTTTTCATACAAAGTAACCAGATTTTGGCTTAAAAATAAATTTTCACAACAGCCATCTTGCTGCTGATTAGGTCTACAATACCTAGCACAATCTATGCTTCTTATTTAAATAACTGTTAAACTGAAACAACTTTTACATAATTTAAACTAGGAATTTGGAGCAAGAAAAAAGAGTAATATAAAGTTTCCTGTTTTTCCTAATACAATAATTCTTGGAAAGAGTTTCAGAAGCAGGTGCAGCAGCTGTGAGCATCAGACCAGCTTTTTATGATTTCCTGTCATGTAATTTTTGCCAAAACTAGTCTCACCATTTGCTTTGCAGCTGTTAGGCAGTATTGGGTTGATTTTTTGGATGCAGATTTGTGTTAACTGCTTCAGTGACCCATCCAACAGCAATAATTACATGTGCCAGATGTTAGTTCAACATGGATTATATTGCTCAGGTAGCTTTGAAAAAAAGCTTAGATATGTTTAAAATCCCTTTCTGGTCTTCATCTGTTGAAAAAAACCACCAAATTCACAAAGGACCATATAGTGCTGCTGTGATGCTATCCATCTCAAGAGGTCAGGGAGTTTTATCTCAATTTATATGTGTAGCCAAATATAAAAATCAAACAAGCTTTCAGCTTACAGATGATGAGGGCACTGAGCTCAAGGTAGTATATTTTGATTTGCTCTGATAATTCCATTATGCTTATGATGGTTGCACAATGTTCTCATAGCAAGAAGGAAACATGCATCAGGGAATCCTTTCTGCTTTCTCAGTAGGTTGCCCAATTTAGGAGAAATCTCAGTACTTATGACAAAGCTAACACCAGCAGGATGCCATTTCTCAGCAGAACAGATTTTTCATGAGATAGTTATATACCACACTGCACTATACCACTCTGTAATGTCCTCTGCTTTTTGCCCTTGTGACTATATACTGTCAGTCAAAAGGTCTTGTGCATTTTCTGCTCTTAATTCTATTTCATCTTTACAGTTCGTTTTAAATTCACTCTCATTCTGCTAAGCACAAAAAAATAAGGAATGTATTTTTCTATTAAAGGTCTAAAATCAAGGAAAATTTTTTTGGAAATAAAAGGGTGTTATAAATTGATAATATCTGATAAGATTTTCTGAATGAGTATGGTTTACTGCCAATCTTCATTCAAGAGAGATTTTAATCCATAGGATCATTTGAAAACTTATGCAAGTAATGGTCCATGACATGAAGGTAGGGAAATAAATGGAAAAATGTGAAATGTGGATCAGTGAAATTTAAAACTATAAAGACCACAGAAGAAAAACAGAAAACAGTGGAATGAGACATAAGCAGCTGGAGATGCAGAGTAGCATCAACTGACAGAGACAAACTAGTAAACTACAAGAGCCACAGTGGCCAATAATGCAATATCAATCAGGAAAATTTCCTAGGGAAGATTCACCAACAGCTCTCAGATCAAATTAAGATCAGCAGTCAGGGGCAGAAGAATCAGACCTTGCATGACATTCATAGAATAGATTGAAATAGAATAGTTCCAGTTGCAAGAGACCTACAACAGGTGTCTAGTCCAACTGCCCGACTACTTCAGAGTAGATCAAAAATAAAAGCACATTATTATTGCCATTGTTCATATGCTTCTTAATGGCTTGGGGATCCATCACCTCTCCAGGAAGCCTGTTCCAGTGTTTGTCCACCCTCTCAGTAAAGAAATGTTTTCTAATGCCACATTTCAACCTCCACTTATTTTGTTGGGCTTTGGTTTTTTGGGTTTTTTAATTAAATGAGGGCCATCACTGTGCTTAATTTTTTAGGATTTCAAGTCAATATGCATCATGATGACATTGTATATGAAGCTTTACTGAAGAAGAAATTCTTTAAATGGCACTGTGAAGTACTAACACAAAAAAAAAATGCAGATATTTTTAGACAGGAAAATTGAGTTACTTGCTGTGTGTCACTCAACATATCAGTGAAAGATATTTAGATACCAATATCTTTATAATATCCTCCTTTAAGTTCAAATGGAGAATTACAGGCTCTCAGAAACATAATAAAGAGAAAATATATTGGGACAGGTACAGAAAACTAAATTTTCACAGGAGATAATGGATAAGACAGTTTACAGAAGACATAAGGGAATACTCAACATCGTCCCATCACACCCGGTAGACTTAACCTGGATTACACAACATACCTATTTGCAGTGAGTGTGTTTCCTGTTTTCCACAGGTATACTAGACTTCATTTGAGTGAAGCAAAAAGAGTGCCTCTTAATGTAATACAAGTTTTATATCTGGTGCTTAAGACTTTTTAGCTCCATCCACTTTTCAAACCATCACTGCAGGTATTAGCCACTCAACGGTTTTCATTTGCATTGATCAGTTGACACAGTCTATTCTCAGGAGAATTAATCATTAAATTACGTCCTAAGAGATACAGGAACAGCAAGCTCTGTGTTAATTTTATGCCAGTCTTAATTTTTCATATCTCCTAGGTGCTGCAGGGTGTGCATATGAGGGTGTTCATGCATCACTTAGTAATGAGACCTATTTGAGTTTCTGAAACTTCTTTCTCATTTTCTGTATTCAAGTAGTGTGAGAGCTGCAAAATGCCAGATGATTGCTGCACAACCAATTCTGCCTATGAATGTATAAGCATGTCCTATCAAAATCAAAGAAAATCTCTTTGATTCATAAACTTTTGACTCATTCTGCTTTCCTTTTTCACCAGTTTAAATTGGGAGTAATTCCAGGGACATTGGCATGTCATGAAATCAAAATTCACACCCCAAAAGATGACATTGAACTATATTAATATTCATTCACTAACAGATCAACTCGACCTATATAATGAAAGCATTTAAAATAGTATAGAAAATACAAGATATCAACTGGATATTCTGATTCTTTGATAATAATAAATGCATCTGAAATGTTACCATCAAAGAAACTGTGATCATTTCATAAAAAGCAATATATCTGATTTCTCTTTCCTTCAAGGTTGAAAAAGAAATTTCTACAGTCATCAGAATGATTTTTCAAGGCATCATAAGACCCCCTGGTTTTTGTATACTATACCGAACTCCACAAATACTCCCCAGACTCTTTTAAGTTCCTAAGAATTCTATGAACCAAAATGTATTTGAGATACTGGACTAGAGTTAAAGGTGATAGATAGAGAAGCAACATGGTTCAAGAAAAGAGACACAGAAAGTGTGTGAACTAGAGTTCTTGGTCCTGCATCCTGCTGCTGAGCCACCATACAGACATGTGCAACTTAGAGGGAGACGCACCCAAGTGTAAAGAGTTTCTAGTCATCGGCTGAGATTCTTTAAATGGGAGTAGAGCTCTCATAAATTTCTCTTGCAAATTCAGTTTTCTCTGGCTGAGTAACTGCACTGACAGAGAGCATTTGCCTTTGACAAACACTATTCAGAAGTACTTCATTTTGCACCTTCAAAAAAAATAACATAGTGTTGTGTAACTTAGTGCTCTTGGTGCACAACATTTGCATTGTCATTAGCCATAGGAAGCTCTTTAAATCGAGCTGACTAAGCTCTTCCTATCACACTGGTCAGGTACCTCTACTCAAGCCCATCACATAACAGGCTGATCGCTCGTCATATGGCCAAAACATAAAGCCCTTGCTTTACCTGTTTACCCATGTCTGATGGCTTCTGAAACAAAAATGCAGGAGGGAACAGGCTTATGCAGATGAACTTTTCTGGAAATCTGTATCCAGTATCCTGAACAGAGGTTGACAGCTTCTGAATGCGTACTTCCATAGTTGCTTTGTGGTACAAATTTGTAGGTGGCCTATATGAAAATGTTTCATATTATTTGAGATCACTGAATATAAGGATGAAATATAGGAGATACTGTAAATGTCAAAATTTAGCATTGGCATCCTTGCCTTTTCCTGGTTAGTCCAGTGATAATTTATTACGGATTTCTTTGTAAGCAGCCAACAGAAAGCCCAGAGGGAGAGGAATGTAAATTATGCAAAGCTTTGAAACAATGTCCTTTTTGCACAAATTCCATGGCTACAGGNGAAACAGAAAAAGGGTCTCTCACTTTGCTTCAAACACTGCTACTGGTAGTGCATGAAACCCACCATAGTCTGGATCACTTCTGGAGCTGAGACATAAAGTGTTGCTTGCCATGGCAAACACAGCTGCATTCTCTGGAGAAAATAAGAAAAGCCTTTGAGCCAAGTTGAGCTAGTTTAGGATAAACAGTATGCTTTTTTAAGAAAAAAACAAGCTTTGCCAGCATGAACGATCCAGTTTGGGACCACTAATGGCCCCAGGACAAGTGCTAGAAGCTTATCTGACATCTATCATAGGAAACATCACTGTCACCTACCAGCTATATAGAGGCCACATATGCACAATGTGCTTATGGCAAACACCTCCAGGTTGAAACTATTCCTGCCAAACAAAGGACAAAGGAGTTCACACATTCTTCAGCTACTCTGCTGCCGGATGGTGTGGCTGGCACAAGCTGCTCAGTTTTCATGGAGTATCAAGAAGAAAAAGCAGTCGGTCACAGGAAAGTAAACCCTTAGTAACTGCCATTGAGCAGCCCATTCTCAGAGCTTCTCTGGCTTCAGGCAGTCTGTCCAGAGCACAGCCACAGAGCCAACTTGGAGCATGATTAGAAGCTTAATCACATGAAATTAAGCAAGGCTGAGACACTCCTCACCCAAAAGCTGGGAGGCTTTAGGACAGTCTGACTCACTGACCTACATCCATATATGCCAACTCACTGTAAACTGTCCAATGATGGCCCTGGGGTTTATGGGCTGAGCCATCTCAGCTATGGCAGTGTGAGCCCAGCTGTTTCAAGAGGTTTATACCTTACAGAAGACTGTCCTGGCCTATGCTTCCAGAAGCCCTGAAGATTTAAACAGTCTCTTGCTGCTAGTAGGAGGTGTAAAATTAGAATGCTGTACGTGCAGCATAGTGGAAGAAAAAGTTGCAGATAGCCACTCAAACAGCAGTGTGACTTGAAGTCCACACATTTCATTTCAACACTCATTCCAATCCTCTTGAGCCAAATATTTCTCTCTAGTGCTCTGAAGAGCTCCAGGTGATGAGCAATTTGTGATAGTTCTGGGTCTGAAGCCTTTGTCACTTTACATCCTGTTGCTATAGGACACACAAATTCTTGCCATACAACAGCTTGTTGTGTCAGACATCTTTATTTACTGTGTTGCCCAAGTGTACAAATAGTGAATGTAGTTATAGAAATTCAAAATATATTGTAGTAGAAATCTGTCTGGGAAGTGGAATGCGAAGATATTCACTTTATAAAATTATTACCCTTAAGTCACTCTCACTTGGCAAGCTTTAAATATATCAGGGCCATGAAGAGACAGATTATGATCCTGCAAAAAAGGAGTTCTCAGTAAACTTTTTCTGCTAGATGAAATCAGTGAACAGCAAATTAATTTCTTACATTTGACTCATTTTGAGTTATCAGCCAACAGGATGTTAGCTACATCCAGACAATTAATACACAATTCAGCTCCCATTTATACCAATAAAGTCAATGCATCACTATCAACATACTTTAGTATTAGTGAAATAATCTCAGTGACAATATTTATTTTAAGCTAATGAAGTCAAGCCAGTAAGTTGGCCCTGGCTATTGAGTGCAATTGATGCTTTTGTCACATTTTCAGAGTAAGACTCCTCAGTTCTTGAACAAGTCAATACAACTCTGCAGGAGAGACACATTGTTCTGCAAAGGAAGAGAATTAGTTTCAGATGAGGATGACTAATAATTCAAATCCTGCCTTTCACAATGAAGTAGCTTCCCAAATAGTGGGTCCATCACAGGATTTTGTAGCCTGTACCAATGCTAAAAATCTACTGCAAAAGACAAGCATTCAAACAGTAAAGAACCAAACCAGATCACACATTCTGCAATCTGCGTCTTCCTGCAGGCCTGCGACCATGACTCCATTTGTGGTGAGGAGAGGGGCAAGAGCCAACAGGAAGCTTTTTGGGCCAAACTGAGCAGTGTTGTCAAGGCCTTTCTGTCACATTCCAGTTCAGCACAGAAGTAGCTGCCTGTGGTAAAGTCCAGTACTCTAAGGGAGCAGGACATTAGACTTTCCTTCTTCAAAGGAAGCTGAGGATGCACAGTTACTGCTTTGTTCTCTACACTAAGTTAACAGACCCTTCAAGCCTGCCTAGCAAAGCTTGGCAGAGGCTGCTGTAGAGCCATGTCCCGTCCACTGACAAGCCAAATGACAAGGATTGACAGCCTGACAAGCTGCAGGATGTGCTCCTGAACCAGTACTCAGGAGCACTGGAAGCAGCAGCTCCCTCTAGACAGAGTATGAGTCAAACCCCACAGATGAGGCTGCCTGATGGGAAGCCAGATGACCCAGCAAATTCTCCCGGTTACACAATACTCACTTCTCTCAACCCATGCCTGTTAAATTCCAAAGAGAACACACCTTTGCATGTTTTATTTCCAGTTCTGCCATTTCAATTAAGTTTTTGCGGAATGCTGCTATTCTCTTCTGTTTGAAGCTCATCAGTTCTGTAGAGAAGAAAAAAAACAAAGATAAGAGATATATGAAGAGACAAGTGTCAGTAATGCCCCTTATGTTTCATGATTTCTGTTGTGCAGCTCAGATTACAGTATTTGATCAAAAAAAGTTCAACAGTTAGTCGTGCTGTTTTTAGACACAGATGCAGTCATCACATGGCACACAGACAGCTTAAGACAGAAAATCTTTGTAGGAAGACAGCTGGAATAAACCAGAAGTAAGCTCTGTGAGAGCCCAGAATATTTAAAAGCCAGATACACTAAAGGAGCAGCATGTATACCATGAAAGCGTACTTCCTCTGCTTTATATTATCCAAATATACAAAAATATATATATATATACACACACACACACACTATATATACTATATATACTATATATACTATATGTACTATATATACTATATATACCGTATTTATATAGTATATATACTATATATATACTGTATATATATAGTATATATATACTATATACTATATACTACTATATATACTATATGCTATATATAAATATTTTATATTTACTATGGAAACAAAATTAATAGAAGTACAAAGTCAACACATGGATCTGGAAAGGGAACAAGTCAGATGATATTTGTTAATGGGCACAGATATCTTCTGGTGTAAAAATATTCTATTATGGTGTGTGTTNGTGAACTAGAGTTCTTGGTCCTGCATCCTGCTGCTGAGCCACCATACAGACATGTGCAACTTAGAGGGAGACGCACCCAAGTGTAAAGAGTTTCTAGTCATCGGCTGAGATTCTTTAAATGGGAGTAGAGCTCTCATAAATTTCTCTTGCAAATTCAGTTTTCTCTGGCTGAGTAACTGCACTGACAGAGAGCATTTGCCTTTGACAAACACTATTCAGAAGTACTTCATTTTGCACCTTCAAAAAAAATAACATAGTGTTGTGTAACTTAGTGCTCTTGGTGCACAACATTTGCATTGTCATTAGCCATAGGAAGCTCTTTAAATCGAGCTGACTAAGCTCTTCCTATCACACTGGTCACGTACCTCTACTCAAGCCCATCACATAACAGGCTGATCGCTCGTCATATGGCCAAAACATAAAGCCCTTGCTTTACCTGTTTACCCATGTCTGATGGCTTCTGAAACAAAAATGCAGGAGGGAACAGGCTTATGCAGATGAACTTTTCTGGAAATCTGTATCCAGTATCCTGAACAGAGGTTGACAGCTTCTGAATGCGTACTTCCATAGTTGCTTTGTGGTACAAATTTGTAGGTGGCCTATATGAAAATGTTTCATATTATTTGAGATCACTGAATATAAGGATGAAATATAGGAGATACTGTAAATGTCAAAATTTAGCATTGGCATCCTTGCCTTTTCCTGGTTAGTCCAGTGATAATTTATTACGGATTTCTTTGTAAGCAGCCAACAGAAAGCCCAGAGGGAGAGGAATGTAAATTATGCAAAGCTTTGAAACAATGTCCTTTTTGCACAAATTCCATGGCTACAGGTACAGTTTTAAAGAAGAAACTGAAGGTGAGGAAGGTAGTCTAAAAACACACATCTAAAGCTATGCCCAGCCTGCTCACCTTCCCCTCTTTGCCAGTTCCACTTTCACAAATTCCTGGCTCATGGCAGTTCTCTATTCCAAAACTGTGTTTGTACCTTCAAGTTTTGATCTACCAGAGCACAACAGATTAGCCTGAGCAAAGGAATAACCCTGGGTTTTTTTAAAATAGACTTTGTTTCTGTTTGACAAGTTCCCAGGAAGCATATGACTGCAACTTTTGCCCTTCTTAGCTTTCCTTTCTCTGAATAACTCTGCATAATCTTTAGTATGCTCAAGCACAGTTTGAAGTGAGTTAGTGGTGGTTTGTAAATACTAAAGGTGTATATGCCAGTTAAACAAAATCCAGCTGAATCTAGCTTAGCTATTAATTAAAAGTAAATTAAGAGTTTCCATAACACCCAAACAAATCAAAGGAATAACAATTACGTTCTGAAGTTGCAGGGAAAAGCTACAATAATTGTTTCTGCTGATAGGTCTCTTTCACATTTCAGTAAAGAGGGACAATATAAAATTAGCAGGAAAAAAAAAGTACTGAACAAATAGCAAGGCAGGGAGATATAACAAGCTGAAATAATGAGTTTCAGGTGAATGTTTTAGCAGATTGAATAAGGAAAAAGTGTTAAAACCTTGCCTATAATAGTTGCTTTGAAAAAGGTATATTAACTCTTTGGGTACTTTTCAACATGCCACTTGAAATTTCAACTTAATTATAGCAAATAATTAAGTTGCTGCAGCACCAGTTAGTTAAGAGTTTGAGGTTTTTTCAGTCTTAGGTTTAATTTTATCCCCACATTTTCTAATAACAAGAACTCTTGAAAAGTTTCATTTTCCTTCTGACAAGCCTTTGCTCAGCCATCCTGAAAGACCCACTGAAGACAGAGACAAGCAGCCATTGCAGTATCATCTTTTCAGGCTTCCTGACCATAACCCTGAAGTAAAGTCATCACATCAATGGAAGAAAAAGTGATAGCCTGGCTCAGGGATATGCTCTTCAATAGCCTGCAAAAATTTAGTTGTTTAGGATCTCAGAGATAATACAGATCCTGCCACAGTTCTGTGCGCCGTATTTTCTTGTGGCTGTATCAGCTCAATTGATTTGGGAAGAGAAGTAGTCTTCAGAGCAAGCCTCAGCATGGCTTTACTTGTCTTTAAGTTGGATATCATAGCACAAATGCTTTATATGCCTGGCACCAATGGAAAACCTAAAGGCTGCTGTTAACACAAACAGAAAACTTCAGAAAAGAAATCTGAAATATCCAGAAAATAGCAGAAACCACATACTAAGCAACAGGAATTTCTTCATATAGGAACATACCTGAATTTCCCTATTTTTTAGGGCTACCAGACAGATGACTCTTCATATAAACTCCAGTACTCCCAAAAAAATTCCTGTATTAAACACTTGTTTAAATGTTTTAATGGCCCCCACAGTTTTCTAAACACAGCTGGGAGCAGGTAGGACTTAAGATGGATGACTGTATGTAAATATATAGTGATTAGAAAGCTCAGGAAGTAGCTTTAAAGGAAAAGATTTAGCAAGTGTAAGTGTATCATGGGCAAAGTCCTGTTGGAACCCTTTTCTTGATTTCAGGAACTGAGATCTGTCCCAAATCCAGTGTATTGGTCTGTCCTGGTTGAGTATCTAGGGTTTCATACCAAGAACAGGGAGCAGCCAGAACCCAGTGTCTTACCCTGCATAACAATGAAGTAAAACTTTTCCACTGAGTGAGCAGCAGCCAATATCTCTTAGTCCTTATTGTTCCCATTAACTGTCTTGGAAGACTTTGTTATAGTCCACAATGAGTCATCTGTGCAATTATAATAGCAGAGCAATATCAAAAGGACAGATGAGCCTCAGGTTCCCTTGGAACTGAATGACACCTCAGTAACCACAAGGAGTGACTGGGACACAGTCAGAAATGTCTGAATGACAGCAAGTTAGGCCATTACTGGAGTCAGCTCCTATTGACAGTGACAGAAAAGAAAAGGTGCATAAAACCAGCTCAATGGCTCATTGAAAGGAGTCTCAGGGCTTCCCTTTACAGAAAGTAACACTAATTCTAGCCTTTATTGGAAAAATAATTGGCAGTTTTAACTTAGGGAACCAGAAGAGGAGCTTCTCAGAAAGGCTCACAGTGGGGTGGAGGGATTTCCAACAGCGATCCACATGCTGTTTTATAGCCAGCAAGATGCTCTTGTCTTGAAGTTGCTCCCAGTCAAGCAACTTCAACTGATTTTTAATTCAAGTACAAAAAAGAAGAGAATGAGCAAAATAACATTTGTTCATTCTTTGGGCTACGGGAAGCAATTCTGCGCTGTTTCACTGGGAAGGAAAGTGTTATTGCCCACCTGCAACACAAAAGCTTCAGGGTACACACCTTCTCTGGCAGGATGACCTACCAGTCTTCAGGTGCCACCTGTGCCCACTGAACCAAAGGGAAATTTAATTTAATAGTTTGATTCAGGTCTATCAGCAGGATAAGTTGTTTTGATGTGTTTTGTTTACATATTTTTCATTTCAACTTTAATGTTTTTTGGATATACTTTAGTAATAGGGGAAATCACTTTGGGAGAATCTTTGTCTTTGAAGTTAGAAATTTCTGCATCTATTTACCAAACTGTTTGTTTCTGCATAGAACACTAAACACGGAACACCAAAGGAACTTCAGCTGCTTCTTCACCCTTGTCTTAGAACAATGATGTTTGCATTATGGAGTAGGAAATACAAAGCTGGGAAAAAAGATTGGTTTTGTTTGTCATAAAGTATGTATTTATGCAATCCATTGCTATAAGGGGTTTCTACAGCCTAGAATCAGACACTTATGGAGATCACTGAGTTATCAAAACATTGTAGGACACATGGATTCCACACTTCAGATGCTAGAACAAGACCCCATCCTATTTGTCTTGTATCCCTCTGTTAAAAATTTATTGGACACAGCCCTGGAACACCTGCTATTTCCAGGCCACTGTCAGCGTTGAACATAGTGAACATGCAAGTGTGGACTTGGAAATATGGATTTGCAACTTCCTTGCAGTTCCTCAGGTCACAGGCATCAAAAAGAATAAAAGATCCTCTTTGCCTAACCTGCTCTTATCCCACGTTGGCTTCAAGTTTTCTTTTTTTCAGATTGTAAGCTGTTTCTTTCAGTTTCTAANTGTGTGTTCTGTAAGCAGTTGTCTTAGAGTCACTTCTCTTAAAAGAAATTAAACTCTTCCATTTCCCCTCTAACTTCTTGCAAGGGAAAATGAAATACTATGAGTGTGTCTCACTGAAGGAAATCTCTATGTGAAGTCAAGTTTTGCCTGTGTAAGCAGTTCTGAACTGAAAGCTTATTAGTGCTGCATAAGGACCTGGAAAGGGAACCTGCACAATAAAACCTGCACTCAAGAAGATGAGGAAAAAAACAGCAAAGAGAAAATACACATGAATAGCAGAGGAGCCATAAACTACAGCCAAACAGATTGATGATGAAATTTTACAGTCTTAGTTTTATTTACATATTATCCAGTTTGTAGGAAAAAGAAGCACCTGATTACTAAGCACACCATTCTTGACTCATAGGTAGTTTGTGCAAATACATAATTCATGAAAAAATGTGGTGTTGCATGAAAGAATGACATTGAGCAGAATACTCCATTTGAACCTGGAAAATGCATAGAGAAGTTAATCACCAAGCAAGCCAGACCACAATGGTCTACCTACCTGATTTATCTTTCATTTTCCCTTTTTATTCAGCTCTCTTCTGGGCTTGTGAGAAAACAAAATTAACACTGCTGGAGTTAATTTAAGTATCACTTAATAAAATAAATTATTTCTTCACTGTGAGAGTAATGAGACACAAACACAGGTTATCCAGAGAAATCATGGCTGCCCCATCCCTGGAATTGTTCAACACCCAGTTGGATGATGCTCTGAGCAATCTGGTCTGGTGGAAGGTGCCCCTGCTCGTGGCAGAGATGGTGGATGATTTGCAAGGTTCCTTCTAATCCAAAGCATTCTATGATTCTATCATTATGATGCCAAGCATTGATCTCAGTCAGTTTTCTGCTAAGGTAAAATGTTTCCTGCATGAAGCCTGGGGAACATTTAGTTTAAAAATGTTCAGATCTTTGAAAAGCTGATGTCAAGACTCTTAATTTCTTTCCAAACAGACCCTGTGGATTAGGACTCAAGAAAACAAAGGAAGTTGGTGAGAGAAGAGAGAAACCTCTTTTATTTGTTCTTTTTCCAGGCCTATGCAAGACTGATTGACATGTTTATTCAGACACAGGAAGCTTGAAAACAAACTAAAGAAACTATTTCAGAGTTTCAGTCCTTTTTTTGAAATTCAACTTTAAAAAAGGAGGAAACACTGATAAAACAAAGGTAGCCTGTGGCTACTTTCCATATCCCAAGACAAGGAATATTTCGTGACAGTTTTATGTTTGTGAAGAATTTACCCTTTTACATCCATGCATTGTGAACTGGGGAATGCAAGGCCCAAGATTAAAAAGTGACTGCATAGAAAATCTCTCTCCTTGGCATTTTTTCCTGGCATCATGAGAATATTAAAAAAAAAACAACCACACATAGAAAAGTGACAGATGCAGAAGTTCTGGAACACAATAGTGTTTCTGTGGCATCCATTTAACCTGGTAAACAGCCACAAAATTTTCCCAATATCAAAATTTCAACAGGAGTTTGTTGGGTTTTTTTTAATAAAAGGTAGGATTAATTAAAAAATATAAATCTCTGAATGGCACTAGTACAGTGTAAAAACTATGAGAGGACATAAACTTCCATATGCTTCAAATATAAAATACAAACTCTCTCAGGATGCAAAAGGCAATTCAACATCTAATGAACAAGTTATCACCATCAGTATTGCCATAGGCTGCTCTCTCCTGCCACCTGCTTTGCAGCTGGATATGACTGCAGAATCAGAATTTGAAAATGCAAAAAGGAATGGGGCTTACAGCTTCTCTGGGCAACTTGCGCCAGTGTCTCACCACTCTCAGAGTAAAGAATTTCTTCCTAATAGCTAATCTAAATACACTCTCTTTCAGTTAAAAGCTATTAGCCCTTGTTGCATCATTACATGTGCTTGTTAGAAGTCCATCTCCAGGTTTCTTGTAGTTCCTTGCACATACAGGAAGGTTCTATATGGTCTCCCTGAAGCTTTCTCCTCTCCAGGCTGAACAACCCCAACTCTCTCATCCTTTCCTCATACAAGAAGTGCTCCATCCTTCTGATCATCCTTATGGCCCTCCTCTGGACTCAGTCCAAGCACTCCATGTACTTCTTGTTATGGGGCTCCAGAGCTCCACATAACTTAATTTAAACACGATGTGTACCAAAGACTTAAGAAAGGGATGCAAAAATGCTTCCAAGTATGTTCCATGCACTTCTGTTTATGGTGGAGGATTGGTCTGCTCACCAGATCTGTACTTCGTTTCTCATGGAGTGATTAATGGAGCCTTTGCCATGAAGATTGACACTCTTATTTAAATTTCTTTCCAATTTTTGTGCCAGTTTCCTTCCTTGGCAAGCCTGTACCACATTTCACTTTTCAGGCTGCTTATTGATAGCATGACTTTCCCAGGCCAGATACAGATACTGCTAGCTCTTTTCACAGTTTCTGCATTCCCGCTAATGTTTAAAAATCTTCATACGTGCACAACACCTTGCCTGCCGGTTCATTTCCTAGCTGCAGTATCCAGACTTTATACAGTAAAAATGGTACCATTTTTATCTCTTTGGTCCCAGGTCCTTGTGTCACTAATGACTTTTCCTCCAGCAAAAACTTAGAACCATGGGCCTTCTTTGATAATGTGCCTGTGCCTGTCCTCTCTGATGCATCATTTTTAAATCCATCGAAAGCCATCTCAGTTATATGATCCACAGTTTAAACTTCATATGTAAGGTTTCCATCCATTGGAGAACTGTGAGGTTTCTTGCACTGCAGTATTCTTTTTACTGTCTTCCAACCTGGCTTATGTTCTTTCTCTTTTTGAGTTTGATGAATTATTTTTTAGACCCAAAGACTAACTGGAAGACAGCAACTGGACACTTTTAGAAGTAAAAGATGGGTAGGAATTAATATCTTGATCTGAAGCTGGATGGCATAGAATGAGAAACTATTAAGCTTGGAAGGATCTGTGGAGACTACATGATCCAAATTCCTGTTCAAGGAGTCTGACTAGAGTGCTCAGTGACTTTTTCAGACCAGTTTGCAACATTTCTTGAGATGGAGATTTCACAGCCTCTGTGGGCTCTGTCACATTTAGTCTGTAAAGTTATTCCCTTACGCCTAGTGAAAATTTCCTTTATTATGACTTGCAGTTGTTGGTTCTTGTCTCTTCATCATGCACCACTGTGAGAATCTGGTTCCATCTTTTATGTAATTCTCTTCAGGTAGGGGAAGAGAACAGTCAGATTCCCTTTCTAATCTCTTCTCCAGCTGAAAAAAGCCAGCTCCCTCTTTTCATACATCTTGTGGTCTGGATTCCTGAACATGTAGTTGAGTCCTAAACCTGCACATACTCAGAAAAGATATAAAAGCTATATCTAATAAGTATTTTCTCTCAACCTTTGTTGTTGTGAAAGGATCCCAGTATAGCCTGGTATTCATCACTTGAAGAATCACTGCAAACCACTCTTTCTTGGTAGCCTGTTCTCATTTCTATTTCCTGACAAAGCTTCCATCTGAGTTTCCATTATGAATCTGACCTCCATCAGGAATCCCTGTTCAGTCAAACTGATCTCCTACCATGCCTAACTCTTTTCCTGATGATCAGGAGGGAGGAAAGAGGTTCTAAGGAGGGAGTCGATATTCAGACTCACCTGTAAGCAGAATACAGACAAAAGTGCCACATCCATGTTATATAGTGGTTGATTTGGGCTTTCCTCTGGGTTTCCTGTGGTAGCACATCTCTGGCATAAATTCTGATCCTGAAAAATGTTAAGTACCTTCTCCAAAACAAGGAAGATGATTCTGAGATATGGGTGAAACTCTAAATATAAAAGGACTTAAGCCTTTTTCCCTAAGTCTGCAACTGTTTATCATGGATGAATCAGGACATTTTGAACAGAATTGTTAGAATTTAGCTTTGCTCAAATTTTGCTTTAGCTTTGCCAAGGTCATCTTCTAGTGTGTTTCAGTTCATGCTTATCTTCCTAAACATTATTTCCCATACATCATATTTTCCATACCTGTATTTCATTCACAATTATTGAATCTCTTCCAGTAAGCAAAGCACCAGACAGCATGGATATAGTGAAATTAATAAAGAAATAAATTTTAAAATAATGGTTAAGATGACATATAAAGAAAAATCATTGTGAAATTCTTAATATTATTGCACATAGGAAGCATATTTCTTGACTGGCTGAAACCAGCTGAAACTATCTCTGTTCTTTTAGCTCAAGAGGAATGGTTAATAACAGGTCCTGGAAATACATTTCTCTTGTCATGATAATTCACTCAATCCTAATTCATAATAATGAACTTTATCAAATTTAATGCTGCCTTTACAGAAGAGAAGGGCCATTATTTCTTTTTCAGTGGTTTTAGCTTCACTTTTTCTTTAGAATTTTCATTTAGAAAAATAAGTAAGTAACTCATTAATTTAAGTAGGAAGTTCAAATTAGATGCATCAATGCAGAAATATGATTATGGTGGTCAATATATGTAGCAAAGCATAACTCATCAGTTTTTATCTTCAAATGCACACAGTCGTAGTGAAGTTAGCAATATCTGCACATATGCCAGGGCAAAAATACTGGGGTTTTGTCTTGTTTTGGTACACAGCAAAATGTATTGTTCCTTGATATTTGCATTGATT
The DNA here is from genome assembly GCA_013399915.1 of Illadopsis cleaveri. Lineage (NCBI taxonomy): Eukaryota > Metazoa > Chordata > Aves > Passeriformes > Timaliidae > Illadopsis > Illadopsis cleaveri. Next base: position 895,865 of record VXBB01024220.1, on the reverse strand, counting down.
TTGAACTCATCAATATTTAATATCTTAGTTAATATTTATTGATTTTTGACAACAGGAATCAACTTCTGCTTCTTACTTGGTATGTGCACTCAAATGAGGATTCAAAAAAAGAAAGACAAGAGCAATCTAAAAAGGAAAAAAATTAAACAGAAATAACTACTCATGGTAGGTCCCTGAAGAAAGATCATAGAATCACAGAATGGTTTGGGATATAAAGTACCTTAATGATCATCTAGTTACAGCCCTCTACCATCATAAATCCTATTATGAGAGACAGAATCCACTAAAATCATGTAAGTAACCATACAGAAGAATGCAGAAGTCATCACACCACTTTTTTAAATTTCAAAATTTTTGGAAGCTGGAATATTCACTTTCTGGAACAATTTCTTAAGAAAGTAATGACATTAATGAGCTGAAGGTGAGGGTTCTGGTTAGGATTCATCTCCTGTATCCATGCATCTATCTTAGCTGTTTCATGCATGACACACTTTTATAGTGCCCAGTTTATTCTCATTACTCATAAAAGGAAAAGAGCTTGGAATTAATTGCCTGTAGTTGGTTGAGATTAATATCTACCTATGGTTATCCAGGCTGTAAATTTTAGTAAAACAATCAATGCAAGAAAACAATGGAACCACATTTACCCTGTCCCATGGTTTTGATCATAACAAAAATATTTTTGAATATACATATGTATGCACATATACTTTCCATTTATCTTCATATTGTTTTGAACTCTCAGTGGCTGATCAGTTGCATCACCTCCAGAAAAACCATCCCTCTCTTAATTTTCAACCAGGATGGTAGACTATGGATGGCAGACAAGTGGTTGATCACCATCAGACCCTGAAAAGCCTTGCAAGACTACTGGACCCTTCTGTGGGCAGTGAACTGCAAAACTTAAGACAAAAGATTTCTTTATTGATATTTCCTATACAGCTGCATCCAAAGTGGAAGCATTTTATATGATTATGCTCCCTCTTAAATGCCTAGAAGAAATAACTACCCTATCACTTGTGAGTGGTGGCTGTGACTAGCACTGACAACTGGACCTTGACCATTGCACAGAAACCTTGGGATTTCAGACAGCCTTCTGCTAAGAAGCAGAGCTTTAATTCCTATAACTCTGCTCTGCTCCATTCTGCTTGTGCAATCCAGAACAGGTTTTCTTGGAAAAGTTGATGTTCAATGCAGACACCATCGTGAGGATGGAGAATTGAGTTTTCTGGTTCGTATTTAGAACTATGCAAATGAGTCTCTCATGAATCAGCATTTCCTGACTTAGCCACTCTTGTTGAAGATAGATAAGAACACAGAGCCCAGAAGAAGCAGACAAAACTATTAAGAAGCTGAATACAGGATAAACCCAAATAAATCTGAGCAACAATAATCCCCCAAAGTCAATCTGATTGTTGATGTGTTGCTGGGTTGATAATAATCCAATCATAGTGAGCAAAACCACTGACAATGGTTTCTCTGACTCTGGTTTCTGCCAAAGTATCCAGACCAGATATCCACGTAGCAAGATTTCATAGAAGCATAATCATTTCAGTTGTAAGGGAAATCATGAGGTCACCTAGACCACTGTCTTACTTGGAGGGGGTCAGTTTCCAATATGAAATCAGGTATCACAGATATGTTTAATCTGCTCCTGAAAATTTCCAAAGACAGGAACTGTGTGATCTCCCTGGATAATTTGTTGTGATGTTTACCTATACTACTCATACACTTGACGTTGTTTTACACAGCAACGACACAGACTCCGATCTTCAGAAGGCTGAAAATGCTTCCTTTATTCTTGGGATGTGTTTCTCTTTTATATTATTCTACACAGACCAATTTAATTGGTGAAACAAAGGCAAACTTTTTCAATCTCATTGGTCAGACTAGGGAGACATCAAGAAGAAGTCCTTCCTAGGAAAAGGAAAGAATAACATAGTACAGTTACAAAAACATTTTTTTTGTTTACTGAAAATTCCTTGGGAAAAGAATTTCAGAAAATCAAAACATCTCAGGCATGGAACCAGGGCTACATAATTTCCTAAAAGGGGGAGATTTGATGTGTTGTATTTCCTTGGTTTTATCAAGTCAGCTGCAATAAAAAGGCTAGTAACACTATATGTTGGATGAGGGTGAAATTTAGATGTCTAAATCCAAAATCAAGCTTACTGCCGCAAAAGATCTAACATTGGAAAGAAAGACAGCATTATCTTCCTCTACAGGGTGTGCATTTAGAAGTATGCCTCAAATGGAGGTGCAGACCTATTTTCTAGGACTTAGAACTATGCAACTCCCATGAAGGGAATATGTCCTGCATCTTTAAACAAGGGGCTAAAAAAGCAAGACCTCAATAATCATTCTTTGCCTGGAATTATCTTAGGTTCTTCAATGTTTACGAACTTTACTATGAGTCCTAAAATACTTCCTAAATCTCCTAAAATGAACATTCCATTCCATGGGCCATCACACCTAAAAAGTTTATCAGTCTTCATTGACTATAATCACTGAGGTAGAACTGAGAAAAACAAACTTCACACCAAATTCAGCTCAGCCTTTTCAATGGGAAGACAATGGTGAGAAGGAATGCCTAGATTTTAATAATACAATAAAAAATTAAATTATAACGCTAGGCGTATCTTCCACAAGGACCAATCATGAAATTTAATTAACAGTCATATGCTTTGAGATCCTAGGATACCAAGCATTGTGTAAATGCAAGTTAAAATGATTCTTTACAAAAAGTAATCAGTGAAATTCATTCCATAGCTGATACTGGTAGGGTTATTCAGAAAATAAATTCTGCTCAATGTAAACCTAAATAATTATTTCATTGACATTAGAAGATGAATAAACTTTCACTCTCAAACATCAAATAATGCTACAGACTAAGTATAAAGACTGTACAAGAATCATTATCCATAATTTTTGCATGTTTTTGACAGATTTCCTGTCTTTAAATACATGATAAATTTATTTTTAATGATTTTTATTCCAATTGGTAGTGTCCTTTCCATAATGTTCAAATGGCTGAGAAGGAATGTATCACACAGACACGTGTAAAGTGCATTTTATTTCATTGAATAATTGTCTGTCTCATTCCTATTTAAATTGATTTTATCCTTTTTATTGTCTTAAATAGGTTTCTTAAGGCTATACTACATACTGCTAAATTTGGGGACAGTGGGTACAGATTGGGTAAGAACTAGTGTATATGAGTTTTAAATTTTCTTTGGAAAGTACTTTGAATTTTGTGGAATCCTCTTCTGGTAAAGTCTGTTTACCAATTAAAAACAATCTTTTATCTGATCCAAATAAGCAAGAATCTTTGTTAATTTTCTGCTGAAATGATAAGGCATTCTGAGATAATAAAAATACACAAGAATGAGGTGTGCAGGGAATACTCTCTTTACTGCAGGCAATAAATGCCTTTCTACTCTCTCCCATTCCTCTCCTTCCAGCTCCCCAAGTACCAACTGCTGTCATTTCAATATGTCTCACCTAATGCATTCCTTTGAGCATTGGTTTTTAAATTCCTTCTTTTTGCTTCAGATCTGGAAACAGACTTGTCCGTCTGAAAGCCTGTCACATCCTTCCAGCAAGATTGTTTAATAAACATATTACCTCTGCCTATAAATATTGTTCTGATATTCTCCAAAGCATGTGTAGAGATGCAGATGAGTCTGCCCTTGTGTATTCAGCAAATGCACCAGAAGATCCTTATTTTTGGCAAACACCATTTCACAATGCCATATATCACTCTAACTTAACATAGTAATCATGGAAGAAAGAAATCTGCCACACAATCCTTAAAACAAAGGTAAACATTATTCTATATTGACACAAGGAGCAAGAATTAACGGTGTAAATCCCATATTGAACAGGAGCATTGATGCTCCTCCCCACAAAGAGGACAGTAAGGGAAGCAGGTTGCATCATTTTTATTTTTATAATTGATCATTTGTAAGAAACACCTATGTGTAGAAGATTTTCATTAAGTGAATCTTAACTGTTATCCAACACTGACAAATTACTGAATTAATTACATACTGTGGTTAATTCATCAATTTTTGATTAGACTTCAGTTATCTTAGTCTGGAGAAATGCAGTACTCAAATTTATTTCATTTAATTACAGTTATACAATTTTAATCCTATTTTGATAATTTTGATTTTTTAATATTTTGCTATTAAGCACATAAAAAGGACAAGCTTTTATGAGTTTTTTTTAATTCAAAATTGTAATAAGAATGACCAAAACAAGAAAACAAAAGAAGCATCTAGACAATTTCTCTCTTTCCATCGTTTTGCTTCCAAGCCTCATACTCACGTGCCATAAATGAAAAGTTATATCCTCAGATAAAGAAATTATGTCTGACTAATCAAGAATCAATATCAAATCACCTTGTTTACTACTTCAATTTAAAAACAAAACATAGAACATGCAAATATTCATGAGTGGATTCATCACAGTTAATTTATGTGGGCTAAGAGCTCAATGTCTTATCAGAGTAACCATCTAACCTATATCAGCAGAGAGAAATAAGAACATTTATATAGCATTTTATCTTATAAAATGAAAGATATCTCATTTTGGCAATGGTCTCTGTTCTAGCAGGAAGGTGTCATTGTCTCCATTAGCTGTCAAGGGAGGCCCATAATGAGTTCAGACCGGGCATTTAAGTTTCATACAGAAACTGGGTGAGGCAGAGTTCATGCCTAATGTAGATAAGTCCCCACAATTTTCCAGCTCTTTTCATTCATGGAAGTTAACTTGAAATCCTAGAAGAGCAATCTGTCTCATAAGCTTCAAGTATTTCTAGTTTCAACCCCAGATCATAATAATTATAAATTATGAAATTAAATTCCTATTTCTGCTCAGGTATAGATCACAATGAAAGTGCAAGGCACTTTAAAAGCCTTGTAGCAGCAAGAAAAATCTTAAGAATTCTTAAGAATATTAAGATGCTTAACCAAGCAGTATGAGAAATCTTAAGATTCCAATTCAGAGGGAACTGAGAAATGACTGAAAGCAGAAATACCTGATCCTTGGGCTGAAGTGATGATTAAGAAGACTTCAAGTATACATATGGTGCAAACTTTACAGTGGACTTTTTCACATCACAGTAAAGCCTAGGACCATCAACAAAGGGAAGGAAGCATTTTTCACCATGGCTGATCTGGGTCACAGTAAATGTAAGTATTCACAGGACCCTCAGTGTGAGCTGGTACTTTCTGCAATTGCTGACTTCCCTTGCTTGGGACGGAAGGCTTTTCATGGTTTCCATGATTTTAATGGGTTCTGTAATGAGTCACAAAATGCAAACCTCACTGCACATCCATAGCCAGTAGAAACTGCAAAACAGAATAAAAAATCACCTAGATTTTGCTTTAAATTTTGGATTAGGACAAAAGTGCAGACAGTTTCTTCTGGGCTGCTTTACCTGCAAGCAAATGAAAATTGATTATTAGCCAAATTGTTCTTGGTAGTCTATAAATAGTTGTGTTCAGAGGCAGTTTCTTCATAAAAAAAGTAACTTACACTATTTCTTTCCAAGTAAGATGGGTTTTTTTTAAACAAAAGTCCTAAGTAAAGCTTTTTCTATCTGCAAGTATTAACACACTTATATATTGGTTCATGAAGAATTAGGGTCACATATTGATATCATGGAGGGAAAAAAGATCAAATATTATCTGGTTGAAATTGCCAAAAATTCTGTAATTTCTACAGAGCAAAGAAAACTATAGTATATACAAGCTGCATTGACTGTGTTTTTGTGTTGGCAGAAATATAACTAATAGATTAATTTGCAAGCTAGAATACAAATTCATGGCAAGTGAAACTGCAGTCAGGAGCAACAACAGAGCAGTATTTCACTATCTGACAGCTTATGCTAAATATGCTTTGCATTTTAATGCAGTTGCTGCTTGCCTGCCTGTTCTTCCTTCCCTGTCAGGATGCAGGTAACTTTTTCTGACAAACAACACTGATAATAAAGGTTATGGCCCACCAAAAAGCCATCTTAAAAAAGCCCTTACAAACATTGATATGAGACACCAGACCCGCTCAGACCACAGTCTTTCCTCATTTACCAATTCAAATCCATTTCTTTCCTGCAGACGTGAAGATGAGAGCAGCTGCTCTCATCTTAATCTAGGGGCTGTGAATAATTACTCAAGACTGTGTGTGATCTGTCACTGATCCATCCAGGCTGCATCAGGTCTGCCTTCATACCAAAGCCACCTTGGTATGGACTACATTTTACCCATTAAAAAGACTTGAAACCATTCAGATGGATGAAGGTGTGGAATCAATTTTATACACCTGTCAGAAAAGGCAAAACTTTTGTCTAGCATGTAGATCACCAGAAGTTCAATATTTTAACATCTTTCACAGTACCTACAAGACTTCTATGAAATTCTTGGTAATGCTATTAGTTTGGAAAAGACCATTATGGACAGGAATGTTTTGAAATCCTGGAATATTCCTTATAAGGCAGGACAGGATTACCTAGTAAGTATGCATGTCTCCCCTTTCCTCCCCCTGAATTTAACAAACATTTTGTTTCACTGTTCCAACTTTGCAAGACACATTACATACTTAGGTAAGAGTCAAAGAGCTTGCCCATTATCTTGTGGAGATTGCCTGCTGGGTTCAGTTGCAGACAAGTAGGTATTTGTACAAAAGCTGCTACCTCATCTGATCTACCAACATCTTCAAAGCTAAAATACAACTGTCTTTAACCTGGCTGTGACCCTCAAATTATGTGTGAATCCAGCACTGAGGAGAGAGCATAACACACTGACTAGGAAGCTGAATTTGATGATGCAAGAAGTGAATTAGTATTAGGAAAACAGTAGGGCAAAAACTTGACAATAGTGAACATGGCAATTAAATGCCTGTGAAGTGTTAGTTACTTGTTGCTTTTCTTAGGGTGAGTGGTTTATAGTCAGCTTTCTGGTTTTCAATGAACATAGCTCTACGCTGACTAATAGGCAATTTACCCTTCATTTTCAGCAACTTCTGTCTCACTAATCCAAGGTACTTTGAAATCAGCTTCAGACTTGCTAGAAATTCATATTCCAAGCACTAATTTTCTCATTCCCTTCCTCTGAAAAGGTATTATGAATTTCAGCAAACTAGCAAAAGAGTAGCAGAGGACACTAAGACAAGAGGTAACATGGGGATTTTTGCATGGGTATACATCAAAAGAACACTTGAGCCAACCCTGCCTTTCCCTCTCCACCTCCTAAAACTTGGGGATAACAACTTGTGCCTCCAGCACCTTTGCTTGGACCATAAATACTCCAATCCCTCCCATATCTGAGCCCTGATGATTGTATTTCTTCCTCCTACCTTCAAAATACATCCTTCTGCTGCTGCAAAGTGCCATTTAAGTGGAAAACATGCAGGAGCCATGGGCTGAGGATAACCCACAAGCCATCTCTCTTCTCTGCCTAAGCAGTGTGTGAAGCTAAATCTGTACCTCCGCAAGAAATGGAGAGAGAACCTGCAGTCTATGATCATACTGGAGAAATTATCGAACTTTAACTGTCAATAAACACAGCTATTTTGAAATTAATTTGCAACTGCAGAGTACCTTGAGTTCCTGTGAATATGTTCTGTGAAAAGTTTTTTTAAAGAGAGTGGGTTTCTTCAAGGTTCTTTGTAGGCTTGGGCACAAATATAAAGGAGAGTATCTTCACGGAAATAATACTCCTAGAATAAAAAATAAGATGCAAAACAAATCCACAATAAATAAATTAATAAATTAATGCAAAAAAAAAAAAAAAAAAGGTTAAGAAATAAAGGAATAAATTTGGAACCTGTGCAGCTAATTGCAATATATATTTCCCCTCTAATGGATGAACTTCCTATAGCTGTTGCTGAGCAGCATGAGTGTGTGTATCTGAAAACATAATTTGTCCCTTAGGGTAATAGCTGTTGTATGAGGACAGAATCAGGCAGTGCTCTGATTAGACATATTTCAAATTGGCCATGTTTGTGCCCATTAACAGCTGGAGGTAGAAGGCACTCTTAATTTGTGAGAGTGTTGAAGGTTTTTAAAAATAGAGATTGGAGAACTTAGTGGCTGACTGGAAAATAAATTAGGAAATAAAATTGTGTTGTGTGCTGTCTACTTCTGAATAACCCATGCCATGAGAAATAGTCTGAGAGAGCGTTGTAGAAGAGCAGACATTTAGACCATGATTAAGTATAAACTAGAGCAGATGTTCTTTTCCCTTCCCCCTTCCCTTCATCCGCTCTGGTGAGATTTGATCCCAAAACTGAGTTTACCACAGATTTTTGCAGTGTCTCAAGTTTTGACGTTTCCTCCTGCTTAGGGTTCAGCTCAGAAACAGCACAGTGGCCATGGAGCTGGATCAGCTGACAAACATGCAACCTCCTTCTTCCCCAAGATGTAAGTCAGGGAAAAGCTTATCCTAGAATACTAAGTACTCAAAATGCAGAAAGACGAACAGGACTTTAGAAAGACAGAGGAAGAACTGATAAAATACTAAATATTAATGAAGTTTTGTCTTCCTGTTTCCACACCCTTCTGTTTTATATTTTCTCCCATTTACATACTTAAAAAAGAACTCTAAAATTCCATGGCTTATTTCCTACCTCAGAAAAGAAGTTAAAGTTAGAATAGCTGATAGCATTCTAATTAATTTCTTGATTACCTGCAAGCATCTTGCTTTGGGAGATACTCAGGCTTGGCTGGTGATCTGAGCAAGTCAACTTTCCAAAGTCAGGTATTGGTAATATCAGAGTAAAAGCAAAGTGCCTTTCCTTCCATTTTAGAACAATCATTCTGTAAAAATATGTCATGATTCAGATAGATCAATGTTTGTTTTCTCTCATTTCACAGCAGATCGGAGTTTAGATATTTACTGAGAGATGAAACCTGAGGCTTAGTCCAAGATATAAAGTAGATGAAGTGGGCACAGCAGTGTAATCCTTCTGGAATACCAAGGATCAGCACTGTCTTCAGTGCCAGTTAAGTTGATTTGGAGCAATACAGTTGAAGCTCACAATCACTCACACTACAACAGGATACCTTCCACTAATTCTGTCAGGAACAGAAGAGGATGAAAGTTCAGCTTTTCCCAGGATCAGATGTGCTGTAGAACAGAGAGAGAAAAGCCAACTTAGATTAAACTGAAGCTGCCCCTACAGCCCTTATTGTCTCTAGAGAACTGCTTTCTTACACTTTGAAATTGTATAGTTTTCAGTCAGTACCTTTTTCTTTCCCCATCACCACCCTGCCCCCATCCAACATGGTATGACCTAGGAGAAAAAATGGGAAATTTTTCCAGAATTATTACTGGACAGACTGCTTAGACCCATATAACTATCAAGTGAGTCATGCCAGAGAGAACTGGTGAACTTGTAGGACCTTAAATTTGAGTTGTTTACAGTAAAAATGTTTAGGTTAGCCAGTCTTTTATAGACTGGCATTTTGAACAGCTTTGTACTTTAGTAGAGAACTCTTTACTTACAAGAATTTTAAGTTGCAGGCCTTGCCTTGTGTTGTTATTTAGATGAGATTTAAATGCACATTTATCAGACTTTCTTTGTAAATTTCAGAAAAGATAAAGACCCATTTTTGTAATTTCTTATGTTAGGCAGCAACTGTTTATGTAAGTGGTCCAGGCAAGAATTATCCAGGAAGCATGTCATGCATCTGGAAATGCCACCCCTACATTCAATAACAGGAATGCCACATGGACCCTCAGAAAGAAAACTTTCCTGCTCTATTTGCAATAGGGAAGAGGTTTGTGACCCTTTCCCAAACCACAGTTTAAGGACCACAAGATGAAGTGCAGATGGGGCATAGATAGGAAGGCAGAAATAATAGTTTCAGAGATCTAAATGGGAAGTTTAAGATCTGATTTGACTGAACCAACAATATTACAGGTGTGGTGCCATGTCTTACAGAGAAAAAAAAGTGCTTCTCCAATGCTGCTTGGAGCAGGACCAGGAAGATTAACCTTTAGCAAACCTCTTTAATACTAGGCTAAGACTGGTAAACAGTAGAGAAGGCCAACTGAAAACTATAGAAACTTCCCTTCTTGGATTAAAAATAAAAAGCCAAACCAAAATAACTCCCAAACACCTACTAGGGATTATGGACGTATATTTTTAATTATTTTCGTAAACAAAGGTCCTAGGGCAAATTTTCTGCCATCTTATGAACACCAGATGTGTGTCTGTGGTCTGATTTTTTACAATGTCATTGCTGTCAAGTTTTGTGATTTAATATTTATCCTCCACACAAGAAAGAAGAGTGGGACACACCAGTAGGTGGAGGAGCTCCAGTCACCTTCTCAGATCTCTGGATAACCATAACCATGGAAGCGGTGGCATCATTATGGAATGCAGGGGAAAAGTATTCTTAGGTTGTACACGAATTACAATAAATCAGTAGAAGACTTCAGAATTTAGCATCAGATCTCAGGCACCTCCATTAAAAATGGCTCCTATCAGCTTGAATTTATTGTTGTGTCTCCTCCCTGGAATTTATTAACAGCTCACTGTCTTGCTAGCCCTCATGATCATATCTCAGAGGCTCTGCAGTTTAGTGTTTTAATTTCAACTGAGCTGCACAATTATAGCAGAAGCTCAGTTTTTGGTTAAAAACATAAAAAGCAATCTTCAACCTTTAAGACTGAAAATATGGATAAAGCAATTACATAATTCAGAATACAAAGTAAAGTCCTGAGGTTATTTTCCACCTTCTGGAACTTAAAATTTCAAAATCGCTCATGAGCTTGGCACACTTGGGACTGGTGATACTCTATCTATTTCTTAACTTGAAGTGTGAAACTTATTCTGAGCATCAGGCCATGTTTATCCTTTAACTTTCAGGAGCTTTTAACCACTGTCCTGCAGAGGATTGATTCCTAAGTGAAAATCTCCAGTTCTGCATAATGAAAATAGAACAGCACTGGAATCCATGGAACAAGATTGCAAGGCTTATAAACCTATTATTTAAGACTGTTATTCTTTGTGATTGATTGTCTATTTACTTAATGAAATACGCCTGCAGTCTTTAGATCACTTAACCTTACTGTGACACACTCTAGTGCCAACTTCCATTGCTTCCTCAAAGTAACAACCTCGTTCATTTTGCCATTCAAACAGCAGTGCTCTGTATTATGTGGGTTTCCATGTGGGATTCATCCCTGCTTTTAAGATTTTACAGAAATGTGCTACCAGGCAGTGCTCCTCAGAGCCAGGTGCCTTTTAAACACCTGCATCCAGGCTGATCTAAATAAAGCACCTGTGGGATAATCAGAATTATTTCCACACAGGATGTACAGCTCAGGACCAGGCAAGAAGAGATTTTTAGAGGTATTAAAGACCAGTCAGGAGACTCAAGTTTTCCCAGAGAAAAGTCATAGATAATTAGATGTCTAGCAGACACAGCAGCCGTTCAAAATCTTCTTTGGTACTATCCTAAATTGTCTTCTAATTTTCCACTTCAGATGTTCAAATTATGGAAAAAGTCTGTTTCCTTGTGAGTCAAACTTAAGGTTCAACTGAAGCAACTTTTTCATTATTCTCCAGATGGGAATATTTGTCACTGTTTACTTCTAAAAATAAACACACCCACCACAGTCTTTTTGAGAACAAGTACATAGAACAAAACCACAAAAATGGTTAACATAATGAACTGCAGCATAAAGGAGATGTATCCTGCTACTGACTCCTCAAGTCAGAGGTCAAGTGTACAAATGGGAAAAACTGAAAACTAAAGACTAGTCGTAAGACTGAAATGTGAATTAAAGTGCTACTAAATTTCAGGTTTAGGTACAATAAAGAAGGACAGAGTTTCCCTGCTGATGTGTGGCAGAAAGGTAAGCACAAAATGAGCACCAGCAGTTCCCTGACACTGAGAATTAAACCTAAACATTTAAAGGAATATGTCTCTTTGAATGCCCTTGCATGTTTTATATAACAAAAAGGACCCTGAGAGTTAGGAAACAGCCTTTTTTCCCAGATCTATGGTAAATACATAGGTTTAAATACAATTATAGATCATGAAGTACTCAAACCTGATATGTCCTGAAGTCTGAATAATAATCTAAAAGTCATTATTTTTTTCCCAACAGAAGCACAGAAGCCAAAGGCAAAGAGAAGCTTAATGAATTTCCACTACAGCTCACATAGGGCTGGTGGTCTTGCAGGACAGGTCTGCTTCATTCCTGCTATTTTCAATGAACAATGCCTGCCTTCATCAAGGCTTCACTTCCCAGAGGGGAACTCTATTATTTACAACAACTATGGGTATTACAATTGTACTGCTTTCCACACTGCTTTCCATGGGGTAGAGCTTCCTGTAAGAATGACTGTAATGAGTTTTGCTCTTGAACATGCCCTTTGTGTCATTTTGGCATGCCAGAACAAGGTGTAGCAGGGGCAAGCTGAGCTGTTTACCCTATGTCAGGAAAGTTGGGGATCAGTTTTTTAACTGCGTGACATCTCTGACTGAGCTATCAAGTAAATCAACTTTTCCTTGGTCTCATTATTGTAAAAAATTCCCTGCATTACTGGATAGCTATTGCTGACATCAGCACAAAAATGCTGTTTGGTTACTCTCAACTCCAAAAGCCCTCCAGAGTCTCAAACCTCTATGAATATGTATGTTGTGCTTCCTGGTTCTCTTTATGCATCACTGAGAGAAGTCCTGCAGGACCCTGTACCTGAAAGGTAATGAGCCTGCCACTCACACTGATTAGACCCACTGACAGCAGCAGAAATTGCCTGAGTTGCTGAGTATTCATGCCCACAGAAGCACCACCAGAAGGATTGAGCCCAGCCCAGCTCTGTCTGCATGGTCTGCAGCCAGGAAGGCACATCTTTCCCTCAACCTGAACACAGGTTGAGGTAAAACTGAGGCACAATAACACGGAGACTCAGTGCAGAATGCAGGCACCAGCATCAGGTGTCGGCTTGAGATGCTTGCCCAACAGAGTCAAGTGCTCCATTACAGGAAGCAGTGAAGCAGTCAGTACTAACAAGGGAGCCTCAAAGCTCTTCAACAAATCCTTTCCAAATTTCTTTGGACAAGAGTATCAGGTGTAAGTAAGCCTTGCTGACGTACCTTGGAGATAACCTGTGCAGCTCAACTATTGCAGTGCAATATAAACACAGGGGTCCTTTGCACAGCTAATTTAAGGCATAAGCTATGAATAGCATAAGCTCCTCATGGAGGAGTTTTGATGAAATAGGGTGCTTGCAAAAATTAATCTGTTAGCAAAGTCAAAACTACTTACACCATCATGTATGCAGTTCAGGGTGTTCTAGTTTAACCCCAGCTGACAACTCAGCCCCACACAGATACTCGTTCACACCGTCCCACCCAGTGGGGCAGAGAACCAGAAGAAAAAAACAGGAAAATTGTGGGTTGAAATGTGACAGTTTAATAGGCAAGAGAAGCAAAGTAAGGCAAGGCATTAATTCATCACTTTCAATGAGCAGGAGGATGGAGCCTTCTCCAGGAAACCAGGGCTTCATCACACATAATGGTGACCTCAAAAGACAAACTCCATCACTGTGACCAGCCAGCTGCTTCCTTCTGCTTTCTCCAGATTTTTATGCTGAGCATGACAACCTATGGTATGGAATATCCCTTGGGTCAATTGTAGTCAGCTGTCTGAGCTGTGTCCCTTCTCAAATCGTTATGCACACCCACCCTCTTGCTGGTGGGGTGGGGTTTGCTAATGTGAAGGAAATTAATTTATCCCAGACAAAAACAGGATGAAGGTCATTCTTATCAAAATCAAAGCAGTCATGCCCACACTAACAAATCACCTAATTTGCTCAGACACCAGTTAATTTGCTACCTGAGGTGCCTTGATGAAGATGTAAACCTGAGTGACATTTAAACTGTTTGCTTCTGTTCAGTCCATAGCTCTAAAGGTGCCAATTAAAACAGACAGCAGAGCATTAAAAAGGTGCTGGTTTAAGCCAGTTGGACCAAGAATTGCTATTTGTTAATAAAGGTTTCTAAATGGCTGTTGGAAATGACTCACCAACAAAATGCCAGAAGATTCTGTGAAATTACCATATAAGTAATATGATGACCAGGATTTTCACATTGCACAAAATACATATTTTACCTAGGTCTTTTGGGGGGTTCCTTTTTTCCATTGAAATTTAGATTCCATTATACCTTTATATACATTTTAATGGTTACATAAATTTTGTAACAGCATTCTCAGACTCGTGAGATGGAGGTTAAATACACAGATTTTCTTCAACTAGGCACACTCTTAGAACATGGAAACGAAAAAGACCTATTAGTTCACCTATCCCGTTTTTCTGGCCACTGTAAAATTGTTCCCCAAAGTGTATTTTGCAATACTTTGCTAAGACTACTTTTATTTTACCACAGAACTTGCAACTGCTACTCATGGGACATTTTACCACAGCTTAATGAACTTTGCATCCAGGAAGTATTTTTCCAGACAATCAGTCTTGTAAGTTTTCTTGCTATTTTAAAAATATCTCTTTATGGCATACCCCCATAACTAATTGAAAATGTTACCTAAATTATATTATTACTTAAAGTGAAAAGCATTTCAAACTTGATAAACAGTATATTTCCTCTTGCCACAAACTTGCCACAAATTACATTTTTTCTTTTCAATGACTGACCTATATAAAAGGTAAGAATCTACTCTTACCAGCAGCTCTCTCAGCAATTCTTTTCGATGAACAGGGACTGCATAAGTTTTTCACATATATCTGATGGCCAGAAACTCAAAAAAACGCTGTCAGGCACCTAAAGTAGCATTTAGGGAGAATGCACATAGGAAAATCCTGAACGGAAATCCTGAAAGCTTCTGGCTCAGCTGCTGGGCAAATCTGAAGCCATAATCTTTGCAACAATATCTCTTCCAGCCAAAAATGTTTCTTCTTGCCCTAGAAAATCTAAGACTAGATCTGACAATTTAATTTGAGATCCGATTTTTCTCAAAATTGAGGGGTGTTTGGATCTAGGATTTTAGTTTGCATTTTGTCTGTAAAGCTTGAACAAAATTTTAGACTTTTTACCAAGAAAGTCAGTCCCTGTATTTATTAAACTCACTCCTGCACTTGTTTTGTCACTTCTAACCTAGCATGCTAAAAGTTATAAGCAAGCACAGAAGTAAATGGGAATAATCCCTTTCACTCTGGCAAAATTCATTGTGGGATATTGTCCAACAGAACACATTTTAAGCCAACAATGCAGGAAAAACAATACAAAAATATATCTGAATTCAAATGTATAGAGATACACACACACATGTATATATGTACATGAAAATCCAAGACAAATGAAAAAACCACTGATGCCTAGGAAACTGAAATAAGAAAAACCCTAAAGAACCAAATGTCTGAGTCTTATGGTACCCTAAAACCCTAATAACTGCAGCTGCTGCTGCCCACCCTGATTAAAGGTTTTGCTTACTCCCAGATTGAACACCACATTTTTCCTCAAGCTTTTACTCTCATTCTCTGTTCTTAGAAAAACGTGTCCTGTCAACTAGAATTGCAAAATTACATTCAGGTAGGCTAAAATTCAGATACTTTAAGAACACAGGCATTACAGAGCAGTTCCTCTTCACAAATCCTATGGCCCTTGTTACTTTTAATTTACTCCATTTTCTCCCTGTGTCACTGTGATAATACTCCCTTGGTATTTTTTCATCCTTTTTCCAAATTTGGAAAAAAATTCACTCCATGCTGACTTGTCTGTAATTGATGGTTTAGTAGCACCATGGGCAAAGTGGCTCCTGAGCAGTTTTAAATCATTGCCGTAATTTATCTTGGGCACAGAGGTAAGTTTAACTCATCTATGCTTTCAGGAAGAGATATTTTACATCTGAAGGATTTACTTCCAAGCAGTGCTTTCATGCAACAGCATCATTTTTACATTGTTTCTCTAAAAACAGATATCATAAGGCAAACAATGAAATCATACTTTTTTAAGGCATTAAGTGCACACAAGACTTTGTATTCATGATGGGGTTTTGCTGGCTTTAATTTTTGTTTTTATCAAAAACAGGATTTAAGCACAGGATTTTCACATGGGACCACACTGGAGTCATGTGGAAGAGACATAGAAGAACTGATGGCAACTGAATAAATGCATGCTGCAGAAATCACAGCTGTAGAAATATCTTGAAGCTGGAGTTTGTTGGGCTGCAAAATACAGAACTTTGTGCAGAATACAGAACTTTTCCCTGTCCATGACACAGCCTGAGGTGGACAGTGGGAGAGCCAGAGCCATGGATCATCTCTGGAAGTTGATCCCAAAGCTTCAGTATCAAATATCAGGCTGTATAAGCAGATACATCTTTCCATCTGATTTGTGAAGTTCAGGACCTGCTGCCCAGATGATTTTTGTGCAGACAGGGAGTGGCAGACACTGAGGATTCGCCCCACAGTGTACAGTGAAAAGCACATGAACCCTCAACTCCTTTTTCTCTAGCTTGCCATCTGTCTGAGCCAAACTAATGTGTCTTTAAGAACTGTTAACCTCTGACAGAAAAGAGAAAGGTTGGGTAGTGAGCCTTACTTTTTCATTTTTAATAGTTACCAATAGATGGAGAAAAGAGATGTCAGGATGTGGTTTTGAGTCTTGCATGCCTGGAAGCTTATCTGTAGTTTTAGCTGAATCTAATAGCTCTGATAAAAGATGTAACCACTCTCCCCAGACCCTGCACTTTTTATATCCTTAGACCTTCACAGCTATAGCACTGCTGCTACATCAACAATGTTATTGTCATCGTCAGGTCACAGTTGAAGTAGCTGGAAAATATGTTCCACATGGATCTCACAAGCACGATGAAGACTGTCACTGCTCCTAATCATGTTACATGCAACACAACTGGAAAGGACAAGAAATTGCACTAATCTCATGGCTCATGTGCCACCTTTGATTCCTGAAGGTGCCATTAAAAACAGAGAAGATGGGTAGGTAGATGAACAAACAATTCCCAGTGATAAATGCAATGGCTCTTCCTGCACATCCTGACAGTGAGAGATGTCTAATGGAAAATGCCCACATCCCTTGATGCACTGCGAACACAGTTTTCTGGCACCATTTGGTTCTGGGGGAGCTGGGATAATGGCATGGAGAAAGGTTGGTGGCTCCTTCTCAGCTCTGCTCCCCTCAGTACTGCCAACCCTGTGCAGGGTTTCCTGGAGGGTTGCTAGATCCACCTTCTGCAGAAGTGGATAAGAAATGTTGGGTGAAGAGGTTAATTCAGGATGTGAATTGCAGCCCAATTTAACACTACCCGCACCTCCCTTCTGCAGGTCACCCTGTGATGTGGGTGCTGAAATACTTGTCATCGTCAGCAAATGCTTATTTTGAAGGTGCCCCTGTCACTACAAAGCATTGCTTAATTCATCCTTTCAAAAGGGAAAAGTATTTAGAGCAAAGTTTAAATGCAGCAAAAAGCCTGCGCAGATGGAAACTGCCCAACTTTTCAGCTGTCCTCAGCTTAGCTTAGCTCTGCTGCAGGGGCTGTCAGCGGCTCCCAGAAATGCTGTAACTCAAGGGGAAGTCCAAGGGAAGCTGGCTTACACAGAAGACAATGCAAAGCATTTTCTTGTAAAACAAAATATGTCCTTTCTAACAAGCACTCACAGATTCAGGGTGAGGATGGACATGAAGGGCCACCTCACAGATCAGCATACAGGCTCTGCACAAGGGTGGAGAAGATCTGTAAGGGCTGTGCCACGCCTGTCTCAGCTCAGGAAACATTTGGCCAATTAAACATTAAAACAATGACTTTTATTGCAATTCTTATGCATCCATATGTCCCACTGCCATTTGAGCAATGAAATGTTGCCTCTTTGTACTGCTTTCCAGATTTTTTGCAAAGAAAGTAGAAGTGTCTGCTGTGACACAGCAGTTCAGCAGCAGGCACGGGGAATGTGACTTGTGCCTCATTTTTGCCTGAAATATTCTCATAGCAGGCATTTATATATGTAAACCTCTTTCACCATTTATATATATGTGTGAACAGAGATGCTCAAAGGATTGTTTTGGCATATGCACCAGCCCCTGATTTTCCTTCCTTAAGAGTCAGTAGCATTTTGGAAATATGCTGCAGCTGAGCACAGGAATTTCTACTCAGTCAGTTAATATGTGACTTCATGAACAAGTACATTAAGTTACTTCTTTTCCATTTTTACCCTCAGTTGTCATCTTAGTGGAACATTATGCCCCATTTTTGATGCTGCTTCTGGTGAACTTCTAACTTCAGCAGATTGCCTACAGAAATCACTCTATGAGAGTTCCAGTTAGCCCAAAAATATCCCATACATTTAAACACTACACATCCAAGAAGAATGAGAGTTTCTCTGACTTTCAAGGAGAGATCATGAATTTGAATAGGCCTTGGAGCCTGGACCTCCACATTTGCCCCATCCTCTTCTTTTCCCAGTACATTTTCCAAAGATTTTTACTAATAGGGCACAGATGCCCATCTCTGTAGTCTTCTAGAGCTACAATAGCCACATTTAGATTTACTGTTTAAGAAATACTGGCTTTCAAACCTGCTTTCAAAGTGCTTGAGGTAGGAAAGTACCATAAAACCAAACAACCCAAGCAGAGAAGCTACCCTAAAATCCAATTTTGCCCAATAACTAACCAGCAGTCTATTTGCATCCTTTCTTAACCTTTGTATAGTGCAATGAAGTCTCCAAAGGCAAAATTTAACATGAAAGCAACATATTTGTTAAAAAATACTATCTGGTGTTTTTCCTTATTAAACATTCATAAACCCCTAATTTTTGGGAAACATCTGTCTGCATGGACCTCAGGTCATAATAAAACTAGTTCTGTGCTCTTCAGTAAGGCAGAATATCCATTGAACAACCAGATTGACTCATTGATACAGATCTACATCAGGTCATTATGACTTTAGGTCATGTACACCCTCTGTTATTGTCTGTGAAAACAGAGTGATAAAGAGTTCACTTAACTAAACTGGAACTGCTTCTGTAAACAATTGTTTTCCTGGTTTAGATTAAAGCCACTTGCATTTTTAAATGCAAGATCAAAAATTAATCCAAATTCCAACAAATTCCCAAGTCTCTGGCATTCATACATAAATTATTTGGAATCAGCCAATCTGCATGCTTCTAAGGAAAAAATGCAGATCTAAAATTCATGCACTGTTAGATCAGGGACTCTTTATGACTGAAAACAGGTTTGTAATGTAAATTGCAACTTTTTACTATGCCAGTGTGAGCATGCTGTTCTAATATGCATTAGGAAAATGCTATAAAATATCAAGACTGCAAACTTTACTGCAGCAACTGTGCATTAAAAGGCAATAAAGCACATATCATTTATAGCAGATTCAGTCAGTTATAAATTTCAACCCTTTCTGCTATTTTATAGTACCTATGATGAACAGAGCTGTGATTTGCATTCAGATGGTGCATGTAAGAAACAATTCAGGAAACCATGCAGTGCCTTGATGAAAACAAGGCATGATTTTCTGTCCACTGCTGCGTAAAAATTGTGCACAGGGAAGAAGGGGAGTTTCTCCAAGAGTTCCAGTAATAGACAACTCCTCTTCTCTTAGCAGAATGCACTGTACACCCTCACATTCACAACAGCTGCTGCAGGAGCAGCTCATCCTTCTTGAAATGAAAGTCAACACCAGGGAATTCAGACCTGCAGAACTGCTAATGAAAGGTGCAGCTCTGTCTAGCTATAAGAGAAGATATATAACAAGGTCCAAGCATACTACACTGACTCTTCAAGATTGTGAATCTCCTTTTCCTTCCCTATTTACAAACCTAGAACTACATTTTTCTTCAGCTAGAGGCTGATGTTAATACCCAAATTTAGGTCACTGAAAGCATTTGGGTGGTTAAATGCCTTGTGAATGGAGGCATCCCACTCAAGTTTTGCTTGGGGATGAGATTGTCCTCTAGATCCGAGTCCAACATAGGATCTGTGCTGACTCACTGCCAGTCCTAGATGAAATAAGTGGTTTTTGGTACATTTGTACTGCAAAACTCAGAAATGTTTTTTAATTCCCAGAAACAATTGCATAATCCAGCTGTTTCCTAACCTCACCACGTGTGGAGATATGAGCACAAACCAGCTGTGGCTGGTTCTCTCCTACTCCCCAGGACACATATGCTATTCTCCATGACAGGAGTCTGCCAGGCGGCACTGGGCACTCTGATCAGCTGTTGCCTACATAATTAGCAGGAAGTAGCATACTGGAGTCATCCAAGAAATGATCTGCACTTCCTTTTGTAAGGTAAAGTTCTGCAGTCCATTCAACTGAACTTAAGTCTATAGACTTAAGTCAATTTTCCTTAGGTTGAGCACTAAACACACTGTTTACTTGCACTAGATCTGCTGAGAAGGGGTTAATTATCTTTATAATGGCCCATATGGTTCTGTGGTTTGGATCTGTGACTAGAATAGTGTTGATTATACACCAGTGTTTTGGCTGTTGCCAATCACTGCTTACTCAGCAGTAAGGCCCTCTCTGTCATTTTGTCCCCATAGGCAATAAGTTTGGGGGTGACCAGGAATTTGAGACAGGACAAAGCTGGGACAGCTGACTCAAACTGGTCAAAGGCATATTTCACACCAGATGATGTCATGGTCAGCAATAAATAAAAAAAAGATGTGTTGAGGTTGTCTTCCACTGTAGCTGCTACTCAGAATCTGGCTGAGCATTGGTCTTGTGAGAGGTGGTGAATGATTGTGTGTGCACTAGTTATTGTGTGTTGCTTTGGTTTTCTCTTTCCTTCATTTATGAACTATCTTTTTCTTGACCTACAAGTTTTCTCATCAGTGTAGGGGCCTAGCTGGTGGCCAAGATAAATGCACCACAATAGAGTGTCCTGCATGTTGTAAAACTGGGTCTGTATTGAAAGGCTGTATTACAGCAATAGCTGATCACTGATGGCTACAGATTTGCTAGAATGTATTGATGTGGCAATGGCTCATCTCAAAGACTTTACAGTGTCACAAACTCATTCTGTTTGAACTCATATTAGCAAAAACAGTCAACAAACATCAAGAGCAGACTAAAGATGAATCCAGTATGAGAACTATTATTAAAAATTGTTTAACAGATCATACTACTCTGTTATACCATCCTTGATTTCATACATATTCTGGAGTGGTTTCTGCCTAAATAGTATTAGATGGGTTAAAACTGCTATGATAAAAAAAAGAACTGCACATTGAAGGCTAATAATTACCTGGACACTGATATATCAGCTCTGCACTTAATCTGTACAGATGGCCTGTAGCATAAGTCAAAAGTGAATTGCATTTCCAAATTACAAATATGAAAAGAACACGTTTTTGTATAAATGTCTGCCCATTTCTAGTACTATAGGACATACTAGCATGGGGCTTTAAGCAATCTGATCTGGTGGAATGTGTCCCTGCTTGGGGCAGGGGGCTTGAAACTAGATGATCTTTAGGTTCCCTTCTGACCCAAACCATTCTATAATTCTATGACATTGCCTAAATAGAGTAGAATCAATGACAATCACAAACACATTTGTAATACCTCCTTCTCAGTACTGAAATAGTTTAACATAAACTTGGAAAGTGTTATTGAAGATAATAAAGGCTTCAGGGATGCAGAAATATAACATAATAATATTAATTGAAGTTCCCTCACTGGAGTGGAGTTTGCATAAGAAATGGGAAAATATGGTGGGAGAAAGAGAACAGTTTTGAATCAGTGCAATGAAACAACTTGCTTAAGCTTGACAGGTTTCTGGCCAGGTCAGAACCACTGTTTTTGCCACTGCCAAATCCAAGAGACAGGCAGAGGTTCTGGACTCTGACATGTCACTCACCAATATCTGTTAAAGTCTGAACAAGTTACCACCTGTCCAATGGGCACTGTCCCAGTAATGGGTAGAATTTTCTCAATTTCTAAAGAAAAGAGAATACATGAAATAGTGCCTGAAATGTACGTAAAGAATTATTTCAGCGATTCTTACCACAGTATTGGGATGTAATCATCTCATCAACTCTTCTGCATCTAGATACTTGCAAGGGAGTTTCCTAAAAAAAAAACAACCCAAAAACAAAACCAAAGAGATTAAGGTCTTGTGGAAAGTTGGGTCAGGTGAAACCTGTGAACACTCAAAAGAAGTTGATGACAATAGCTGGAATTCAAGTAGACTAAGGTTACAATATGAATGCATGCACAAAACTCTCTCCACTGTTTTTACTAAAAAGTATAATCAAACTTTTCAAGTTAAAACTTTCCCATCACTAAGATAAAGCAGTGAGAAGGCATGGACTACTGGAATAAAATAGTGATGGAATTGTCTTTCATGTTGACACATGAATGAATTTATTTTAATGCCTCACTCCCCTCCAGAGCTGTAACAAACTAGGTTTTTTTGGAGTCTTCCTAATAGAAATAGCAAAATGTACTGAAATGAAGGGGTGAAACAATTGCAAACAATGAATATTAGGCTGTTATTTTTTCCCTTTTAGAACTGCCTACAGGATAGTCCAGATGATCATTTTCAGTCCTTTTAACAACCACTCTTCTTATTGCTAGAATTAGAGTCATTTCCCCAATGATTTCATGGTGGTTTTTTTCCTGTGGGACGGGTTCACTTAAACATCACACATCATTGCCTGGCTGCAATTTATCATCATTTACAACAATTTCAACATTAAATAAACATTACCAACTCTTCAGTTTCTTGTGCTTATTATATGGAACTAGGAACTGGTCAACAGTGTATTTAGATGCCAGCATTGCCAGCTCACAATATATGTGAGAGTACTCAGGCTGTTGCTGTTTGCTGTGGTCAGGCTGTCCCACATCATTTAACCCTAGGCAGTGTGAAACGAATCATGATCTTTCCTGGCCAACCATGGAACATAGGTTACATGCAAAAAGTGCTAGCAAAGTTATTGATGTGGGGTAAAAAAATCTCACTTAGCATAATAAAACTGTATTTTATTACATTCATTTGACTGGAATGATATACCCAGGGCTGCATCAAAAGCAGACTGGCCAGGAGGTCAAGGGAGGTGATTATCCCCCTCCACTCTGCTCTGGTGAGACCCCACCTGCAGTGCTGTGCTCAACTTTGGTTCCCCTCAACATAAGTAGGGTGTGGACCTGTTGGAGTGAATCCAGAAGAGGCCACAAAAATTATCATAGGGCTGGACCATATGCCCCATGAAGATGGGCTGAGAGAGCTGGAGCTGCTTAGCCTGGAGAAGAGAAGGTTTTGGGGAGAAACATTATTGTGGCCTTTCAGTACCTAATGGGGTCTTACGAGAGAGCTGGAGAGGGACTTTTTACAAAAGCTTGTAGTGAAAGGACAAGGGTTTTAACTGAAAGACGTTAGATTTAGATTAGATATTAGGAAAAAATTCTTTACTGTAAGCGTGGTGTGGCACTGGAAGAGGCTAGCCAAGTTGTGGATGCCCCATCTCTGGAAGTTGTCAGAGCCAGGCTGAATGGAGCTCTGATCAACGTGGCCTAGTGAAAAGTGTCCCTGCCCAAGGCAGGAGATTGGAACTAGATGATCTTTAAGGTCCCTTCCAATACAAACCACCCTATGATTCTATGACTCTATGACAATTTGGCTCACTGTAAGGTGACTTCTTTGCCAGCTGTGCACAGTAAGCAGCTATTTGCTCTTTGCAATCAGTCTTCTTCTCTTAGATTTATGAGTAGTCTGGAAGCACTTCTAAGGAGCAATCCACAATGTTTACAGCTTCCTGAGCTCATTAGAAGACCAACTGAATTTCCAAACTTGAAAAGGAAAAATGTCTTAGCAGCATAATGCCAGAGAACATCGCTGCACATTGAATATGCGCAGAAAAGGTGAACACTGCCTTACTTGCTAGGATCAGTGATATGGAGAGTTTACAGGATAAGGCATAAGTACTACTTAAAGATATTGTTTGTAAGCCAATCTTAATTCAGTTTGATGAAATGCACAGCTAATGCTACAGATGCAGGAAGCACTGGTTAAAAGCGTAGACACTCATGAAAGATTATGAGGTGGAGGTGACTTGAAAAGATGACATTGTCTGCTCACAGACTGCCATATCTTTTATGAACTTCTGGTTTTAGTTCCTTCAGAAAGCTTTGGTGTTTGTACTCAAGAAGTTCACAGGCATGTGACTAACCCAGCTTTAGCACCAGCTGCAGGAATGACTCATTGCACATTTTCCCTTTTGAAGAAGATAAATGTCTCAAGCTAAAAATAGCAGTTTCATTTTGATATTACTTTTTTCTTTTTTTTTCTTTCATTGCTGAAAGAGACAAAGCATTCCCTATAAACACAATTCTAAGAAACTGTGTGAAAGACTAAAAATTTTAAGATTCTTCCTGAATCACTTATGTTCTCCAGGCACATTTCATTTAACTTCACTACAGCATTCTCAGTTCATGCCATTAAATATTATTTCAAGGTTTTTACTATAATAGGATTTGGCAAGTTGATGTTCAGCATAATAAGTCTCAGTCTGAACTGAACATCAATATTCAATACTTTGGGGAAAGTTATGAAGCACATCAGCCTTTAAGGGGCACTTTTAAAGAAAACAGCACCAGCATTTTATGTGCACATTTTCACCCCCTATGGATATAAAACTTCCTGCAGAGGGAGGAAAAAAGTATGGTCTTTATATGCAGGTCTGCCTTGGTAAAAGTTGAATCTTGTTCTAATTAATAACTAATTACCCTAATTGGTTTCTTTTGTGTTGGGTTTCTAGGGTGTTTAAATTAAGGTCAGGTTATATTCCATGCTGGAGATCTTCAGCCGAAGTTTTTCTCCAGAAAAAGGAGCACAGGTATTCAGCAAACTGCACACCATTTCATATTTCATAAGAAATAGCCACTCTTGTCTCCATGTGTAATGTTCAGCCCGTTATTACTATGCAATAAAACTGTAACATATTAATGGATCTGGAAATAGTCTTGAAGTCTCATGTATTTTTCAACATTTTGAAATGTGTCTCAGCATATTTTATTAGCATATGGCATTGTCATTTTCCATCAGGTGAAGAGGAAGAAGCAAGGGAGAGAGAAATACTTTCCTCTCACAAGCACTGGAGTTACAACACTTAGAATTAGAATGACAGACACTAATTGCACTGAGAAAAGGCCCCTTTATCAATGCTTGATTTGCTGCAGAATCACCAAAAAAATCCCTGCCTCCCTAAAATCCAGATAGCCATCCTAAAATGCCATTTGAAATTTAGTCATGTCCTAGACATTATGAGAGCTTTATCTTCAGTGTGAGAATTGCACCAAGGTACCTAGTATAACCATTTCTGCCATGCTACTAAATGCCTTGTGTTGTTTGGGGGTTGGTTTTTTTGTTGTTTTGTTGTTGTTGTTGTCTTTTGTTTTCCCCTCAGATATAGAAGGATGAGATATTAGGTCGTTTAATATTTATAGGTAATTATAAGAAGCTGTTTTCTCTCACCAGGGAAGACTGATTCAAGCCAATTGAACTAAACCGTCATTTTTATCAGTTTGCTTCTTCAGCATAGCCTCTAAAAATATTTCTTTGCAGTCTTTATATGACATAATTGATATTTTTGCTGAGTAAAATGGTATATTCTCTTCATATGTATTTATTTTAGAGAGTTTATATCTTGGCGTACATTGTTAGAAACTATTTTTCTATCAATATTTTAGATACTGAAGATTGGCACCTTCCAGACACACTGGAGGAATATGTAAATAAACAAAGATGTCTTCATAGTGCAAACATCACACTGATCTTTGGGGAAAAAAAAGTAATACTAGCAGCATGATATTAAAATTTGTAAAAGGGTCAGTAGATCTAAAAAAGATTAAAGTGTTTCCCAGGTCTTTACAAAAATAGAAGCAGGAACACGCTTGAATTGAGTGACATTTTTATGATACTACATTAAAAAAGAGCAAATACAAATATTCAGCTTAGTAAGTAAATACAAGTCCTGTGAACTGCATTAAATGAGAAGATGGCTTTACTTTCCTATTAAATGAGGACACATATGGAAACTTCAAGGGAAATATTCCAATGTTTTCCTAGAAATTTGATCTTCTCTTATAGGAATAGCATTACTAATTGCAGATTTTCCTGAAATTCCTGAATTTCAAAATATATTTTTTCAGAGTAACTGTAAGTCAGAGTGATAATCTGATTTCAAAATGGAGCTCAGCCTAACTATTGCTTCTTGCACTGTTGGGCAAGTAGGAGCAAGTGAGGGAAAGAACACAGGCAAATTGACCAAACATCTGCCATGTGACTTAATACTTGAGCAATGCAACGTGTTTAACTCATCTGTAACCAGGAAGATTTCAACACAGAATTCCCCTGAACTGACAGGAGACTCCAACTGCCACTGAGAAAAATAGTGCCATTCCTCTGTGTTTCATTCCTAGGGCTCTTACAGAACTCTGGATAGAGCTGATACTCTTCAGTTATGTTAGCTGGATTTACTATCCACCTAAAAGATAAAGCCAATATACTGCAGCTTATGTCAAATAAGGCCATTTATTGTTTTTACCATATAAATGAAGGATTTAGCACTTCCTCTGAAGCATAAGGCAAGTTGAAGCACTTACTGTGACAGGCAACACAAAATTGAATTTCTAAAGCAGTTTTTTGTTTGTTTTTTTTCTTGAAGGCAAGCAGGGTAGCATGTTGAGATGAAATTAGGTGCAGAAACAGAAAAAAACCAAAAAAACTAAAAAACAAAAAACAAACCCTGTTATTTCATTTTTAAAAAAATTAGTTTTTATTAATAGAATTCGGGANAAACAAACAAACAAAAAAACCCCCAAAAACCTGTTATTTCATTTTTAAAAAAATTAGTTTTTATTAATAGAATTCGGGAGAACATCACTCCCATAGTGTTGTCATTCAATTATTAGGATACCAATACATTTACATTTCATTTTGCACAGTTTCCTTTCTCATTTATCACCCCAGATCCCCAATGTCTTCAATTTGTTGTATCATTACATGTGATTTTCTATTCATATTCTCCTCATCTAAAAAGCACTTGTAATTTTTCTTGGTCAGTGATTAGGGTGCTGCTGGTTTGATGCAAGAGGAAGATATCTCTGTGCATTTCAGTATCAGGAGACAAACCTATACCCACCTTTATTCTGATGAAAAAGACAGTAAGAATTGTGACAGTTCATGCAGAAGAGCTCACAGTACCAGCACCCACTCCCCTCATAGAATTGTCTTTCCTATTATTCCTATTACCCTCCATTGTGACAAAATCTGATCTGTCTCTCCCTCCCTCCCTCTCTCTCTCTCTCCTCTCTTTTCTATTTTTTTTTAATTATTATTCTTACTGTGAGAAAATAAGAGCAAAACATATATCAATTTCTTTTCTGAGCATGTAGTTTGCTAATAAAATTGAACTTTTTTGGATCTGGCTTTTGCCTTTTTCCATCACGGGCATTTATAAATCTTGAGTGTTCCCTTCCACTTAGGAGTGGGACATGACAGTAATGACTTTAAACTAAAGGAGGGTAGATTTGGACTAGATATAAGGAAGAAGTTTTTTTGCAATAAGGGTGGTAAAACACTGGAACAAGTTGTCCATAAAAGTTGTGGGTGCCCCATCCCTGTAAACATTCAAGTTCAGGTTGGACAGGGTTCTGAGCAACCTGACCTAGCTGGAGATGTCTCTGCCCAGGGCAGGAAAGTTGGAACTATGTGACCTTTAAAGGTCCCTTCCAACCCAAACCATTATATGATTCTATATTTGTATGTATAAAGTGATCGAGCACTGTTGAGAGATGCACTTGAGTGCTCCATGATGGATCATTATTAAGTAAGACATAGTGGAGCTCTTTATTTAGCTAGATAAAAGTGATAAAAACATATTCACTAGTGCTACTCTGGGATTATAACATTAATAAGAAAATCAAGACTGTTCCTTAACTATGGACTGGTCAATACCAGCATGCCCTCTTCAGCCAAAGACAATGGCCCATTTAAAATGCACTTCAATTTTTCAGGTTTGTTCCATGCAATCTTGTTTTTCTATATGAACTGATATGTCCTTAGCAAAAAAACCACTTGAAATGAACAGGTCAAAATAAAAGGTCAGCATAGATAGGGCAGTTAGTAATCATGCAGGTAATTTAATACTAAAAATTGAGAGATACACAGGCTACTGCTCAAATCCATAAAGGATATCTGTACATATGTGGAGAAAGCAAAACATTTCATCTTTATAGTTTTCCAGTCATTATTTTGTAGTAAGCCATTAGAGTCCTAATCAGAACCGTAACATGTACAAGCCAAGTGTGTATAACAATGCAGGTCATCAAATAGAAGACACACTAATTATTCACTCAAACTCATCCAACCAACACAAGATATATTGACATAAAAACTTTGAAAGGTTTCTGAGACAAATCGCTTTACCTGTGCTTGGTACTGGCTCATCCATGAGTGATTTTATTGTACTACAAATCTCCACTTTTGAAAACTTTCAAGAATCTGCTCAAATTCATTAAATGCAACTAATACATATTTTTTAAAAATTATTACATCAGGTAAGACTATGAATCTCCTTTTTAACCATGCCCCCTCCTCATCAAAGAAGTCAAGGAATTATTCCTAAAGTGATCAAACAGCCAGTCTCAGAACAGGGCTTTTACAAGGGTCACATTTGTCACAACAAACAATTTTGCTCAGTGAAGTTTCTCATGTTGTGTAAAACTGTTTTAGCTAGATACTTGATGGTCTCTTAAAACAATTCATAAAAGCTTAAGAACAATTACACTGTGAAGGACTGTTCCCAAAGGTCTCATAGAAACAAGAAAATTGGGACAATACAGGTCCATTGAAATGTAATTTCCCAATACTCTTTCAAGAAACAGAGTTGCCTTTACGTACAGAACCTTCCTAGAAGACTCCTGACACCTCAGAAGAATGTTGTCTCTACTGACATTTTTATACCTGTATATTTGAAAACAAATCCACCTGCGAATCCACCATTTCAGAATCTTGAAGCTGCCAGGTGGACTCTGGATGCTGAGTTATTTACACAGGGTAGCTCAATGAGCACTTAATTAATCACTCTATGTCCTGGGCTCTGTGGCCCTGTGTGGAGAACTCATTCTGGCCTCAAGAGCATCAGGCTGGCAAGACTTCCTCCCATTAAAGCATACTATTTAAGATATCCAAGGACTCACAGAGCTTTTACTGTTTCATAGTTTCCATGCTCATGGGTACAAACACTGAGCACTTTGCAATCATAATTCTGTATCTCAAAAATCCGAATTCTATTGAACAGAGAGTCAAAGACTGCTGTTAGTATAAAAAGCATAAAATGCATATGAAGCATGCTAAAGATGATGTGGAAATGCTAATAACTTAGAATTTTTATAAGTCTGTCTAAGTTTAGATAAACCATGAAAATTATGTCCTTTCACATACTCAAGAGAGGAAAAAAGTATGACAAAAGAAGCAGAATCAAAGGAAATGATCATATGTGGCAAACAGTGCTCACACATCTAGAACAAACCACAAAATTGGATTAAATTGTCTAGACAACCACTGAAATTAAAATTTAGGTTAAAGGTTAAATTTATCTGTCAAGAGATAGACAATTAATACACTCACTTATTACACTTGTAATAATGAAGTTTTCTGACAGTGATTAGACCATAAAAATTCCAATCAGCATTTGTAATGAGATACTTTCTTCTGGCTTAACAGCTGAGGCTTGGACAAGATTAGGCCTTGGTTAAGCAGACCCATAAGTGTTTCTTAATATTTAAACCTTATAGGAATAAATTTATAAAAGCTCTGTATATTTACACAATTTCAAGGTTTATATTTTCTTTCATGAACTGTTCTATATTTATTTGACTTATTTAACATTTTCACAAGCAGTACTTCAGAAAAATCCTTGACTTTCAGAACATCTTCACACGAACTTCGTAACCAAAATTTGTGCCCTGTAGCTGAGTAAAAATGAGTTTGCTATGACTGATAAGAGGCCACAGGCTTTGTATTAACTCAGCAACACAAGTTCTCTGGACTTGTCTGTAAATCTCTTGTCCTGAACTGATTTTAAGATGTCACAGCTGTGACAGCAATTGTCTAGAGGTCACATAGCTATGTCCCAAATTGTTTTAGCTTTAGTTTAGCTGTGTGCAATGGTGCAGTGTAATGAATACCTACTGTTAACTAATCAGTAATGATAACAAGTAGTTATTCTGGGTGGGGTGAACTGTGTAGAATAGAATCCTAGAATAAAAATGCAGTGTAGTATAGCAACAGACATACACAAAACCCCAGGACTGTAAACACAAATGGTAGTGGCCAATTACTTGGCACTGTAGGAGTGCAGCCATGTGTGTCCTGTAAAATGATTTTAAAGGATAATAAAACAGAACAGAAAAGCAAGCAAAATATGAAATTGGGAATTACTAGAGATAAAGAAAGTAACATTCTAGTTTAGATAGCATATAAAGATAATTCAAGCAGATTCTGGGCTGAGGAACGCCAGTGTCACACTCCTCCCTGCAAACAACTTGGGACACTGATCACTTTTTGAAACCTTCCACTGTTGTCTTGAGAGAGCTGAGGAGGGAAGGGGAGGTGAGGAGAACAGCAGAGAAAAGTGCTAGGTACCAGAAAGTTTGCATACATCAACCCTAACTATGTTGTTAACAGGTTAGCAATACTGTAAATGGACCAAGAAAAGTTTTACTTAGACATAAAAGATTTTAATCAAACTAATGATCGGTTCTTGGTTCCTCCTAGGAAACTCAGTTCTAATCAAGATTTTTGATGTAACAGCATTCATTTGGGACAATTTCCTTTTCATCTGTAATTCAGATTTCATCCTCTCCTTCTCTTTTCTGTCCTTTTCTTTTGAAATGCATGAAACTGAAGCAGGAAGAAAATCCGACACTTTGTAGAATATTTCCTTCATTCTTGTAGATATTTTGCAATGTTTGCAAGTTTTACAATATTGAAAAGTGCTATGAATACCGTTTTTAATATTTAAAAAAAATAACATCCATGAATTCCCCAACCAGTGGAAATCTTTAATTTCTTGAAGCATTTTTGGGGAAAATAAGTGTACTGACTTGACTGTTCCCCAAGCAGTTCCACTGTGAGTTATATGTCAAAAAGAAGTTACCAACATTGTAATTTGATCAGTTCATCATTTTATAATAGCTAGTACGACATGATTCTGTTTATCAACAAGCAAGTACTTTGCTTTCATGAGGAAGGACATTAACTCACTGAAATGCCTGACATGTTTTTCCATTAAAGTCCCAGAATTCAGAGGAAGGAATTGAGTAAAATATCTCCACTCATCCTATGGGAGTACACTGCCATGGAGGCTGTCGCACCGTGCCAGAACACAACAGCTCTCTGCTGGTGGACAGCCAAGAGCAGAGGGACTTCTGTGGCTCAACGCCAGCCCAAGCTCTCCCACATCGTGCTCTGGCTGTTAATATCAGACAGAAAGTCAAGGCCAGGGCAACCCTCTGTCTCTCTGTCAGAATGAACTCACGTCACTGCAGCTGCTGGTAATGGTGAGGGAGGAGGGGGTGAAGTCAGGCTGTACAGACTTGTGTTAAGGGCCAGACTTGGTATCAGATAAACCAGAAACCAGACATGGAAAAGGGAGCTTGCAGGTGCCTCTGCACTCCTCCACAAAGCCTTACCATTGTCCCCAGAGGCACAGTCAAGAACTGAATCCAAAGTCTCACAGTGCAGCGTGTTTCCTTGCTCAGGATATCGGCTCTTTTCAGCTTGCGTAGTGCCTTTTCATCCCAAAACTACAAACATAGATTTCCTTAGGAGTCATGCTCAATAGACATTCTTGTTTGTATTAGGCTGCACATGCACTGGGACAGGAAGCCGCAGCATTCCCAATGCATTGATAACAAAACATAATAAAAAGATACATTCTGCGCAATGAGGTGTAACTTTGTACGTCAATGAGTAATTGTTAATAGATAAAAGCTTCATCTGATTTAAATATTTTCACCATACTTTGTACCTGTGGAAAACAAATGTCGTTTCCCATATTTAAAATGGATCTGAAACTAAGAGGGGAGTGCTTCAAATGTTAAATATAAGCCTGATCATCATCTGAGTTACCCTAATGCACTGTGACTTCCAAACATTGCCTGTATGCCCTACATTATTGCCACAGAATACCTGCTGGACCTGTGAAGTGGCATCAGCATCCCTAGAGTCCCTAAATTGGAATAAGATGGGTTTCCATGCTTGGGAATGGCATCTTGCTCCATTGTCTGCTAACACCATCCTCATAGCAAAGAGACGTCTCTTTGCACAGGGAGGAAATAGCTGGCAAACATCTCTCTTCTGTACTGTGATTTTCAGGTGCATAAAATCTCTCTGAAGCATAAGGTACCACTCCAGTTTATCATGAGAATTACAGTGCTGTGTTCATCATGTTCGCTACACTCCGTGATGTCTCCATGAAAAACTGTCATTTTTTGGGAGGAAAATAATTATTTGTAGATCCACCTGTATTGGGTCTGGCTGGGATGGAGTTAGCCTTCCCCATAGCATCCTTCACAGCACTGTGCTTTGCAGATGGAAGCCATTGATAATGCACCAGTGTTTTGGCTGCTGCTAAACAGTGCTCCCACAGCATCAAAGCTGTCTCTCCAACCCTACAAAAGTCAGTAGGATAGAGTAGGTCAGGAGATTGGGAGTGGACATGGCTGGGACAGCTGATCTAAACTGACCAAAGGGATATTCCACACCCATGATGTTACACTTAGCAACAAAAGCTATGACAAAAAAGGAGGAAGGAGGGGACATTCATTATGACGATGTTTGCCTCCCAAAGAAATCACTACGCATAACAGGGCCCTGCTTCCTGGGAAATGTCTGGACACTGCCTGCTGATGGGAAGTAGAGAATAACTATTTTTGTTATTCTTCGCCTATGAGCAGAGCCCTTGTTTTTTTCCTAATAAGCTGCTTTTATCTTGACTCTAGAGTTATTCATCTGATTTTCCTCCCCTTTGAGGAGGAATGAGAGAGCATTTTGGTGGGCACCTGACAGTCAGTCGGAGTCAACCCACCACACCATCTTTTCAGGAAACTTATCTCCATGAGAAAATTTAAATTTTCTTCTGTTCATTTCTCTGTATAGTCACATTCTTCTGTGTGGTTGAATCTACTGGGAAAAAAAGTGAAATTGAAAGTACACAGATTCTGTACAAACTGAAAATATGGCATTGGTAAATGAAGACAGATCCTTCAATGGACCACAGACTATGCAGGTTAGCAGTTTGGGTGATAGAGGTGCCATGTAGCATTGAGTTCCCTTTGAGCATTGAAATGAGACTGACTTTGAGCATTGGTCAACTTGATTGATGTAGGATGTGACTTCTTGATATGCCTCTGTGATATGCAGAAGAAAAAGCAAAATGACAAAACAAATTTAAAAACTCAGGAATATCAAACCCCCCTAAAATTTGTAAGTTGTTTCTAGAAAAGTTAATAAGGTTGCTGGTTTTATACTGCTGGAAGGATGGTAGGGACACAATTTTACTCTAAGCAATTATCCTGTTTGTGCTCTCAGTATTGCCATTTTCTTTGGACTAAGACCAATCTTAAACAAGCAACTCCATTGGAAGGACCATGAAACCAGTTGTCCAGAGGCCAATTTCTGCAGGAACCCTATGTGATATGGCAGTCACTGTTTGCAAAGCCACATTCTGCCAAAAGGACCATGCTGACCATTTGCCTCAGGCTTTGTTGTATCAATCATCCAAAAATGAGGCTGCTTGTTTATGAGTAGGGCATGTCAACACTACAGGACTAGGCTAAGGCCTTACATCACTCAAACAGAAAAACCTGAACTTAACTATATGAATAATGTGTTCAATTGCATAACAGTGGAAGAGGCACAAGGAGCCATGTGAGTTACTTGCCCCAGCAAAGCCCTGTGTGGAGGCAAGAAGTCTGAGCCTCCTGGCTGGATGTTTGGTCCCATAACACTACCTCATGCAGTAGACCAGTGTAAAGGAAAGAAGTTTCCAAAATATCTGTGTCAGATTAGTTCCCTTGCTAATGACAGGAAGGACGAGGACTTGAGCCAGCTAAGCTGAGTCAGAGTCTATCCCACCCTGCTACATGTTGTGCTCCTGCTCTTCCTCTCAATCAAGCTGGAGTCAAGGGAAATTCCTGCATCTCAGGGAAAACATTTTAGTGACCACTGAAGCGACTCTAGGTTAAGAGCTTCACCCCAAGTTCATGATATATGTAAAGACCTATTACCCATTACTGCTGTACAGTAGAGGCATACTCCTCACCCTCCCAAAGCCAGCTGGCCTTTGGGTGATGGGAATGCACTCTCCTGAAACAGATCCAGGCCTTAAGAAGCCAGAAGTAAATGAGCACGAAGAATGAGAAAATGCTTAAAATCTTTATTAGAAGTGGAAGCTCATAGGAATTCTATTCTAAGCAAAAAATACACAGAACAGAGAGAGAGAGAGTGAGGAGCAGGTCAGGTATTGCAAGGGCAGGAGATTGCATAGAAGAAGGTCTGGAAATTTTGGAGACAATGGTCCAGGGAAGAAAATGTATGAACATAAAAGGAAGGATAAATTATGTAGGAGAAGAGGAGGGATTATATTTTCCTGAAAGGAGTATCCTAGTGTATACTTGTTGTAGAACTGAACTTTCTCCCAACTCAGCTCCCTCACACCATCTCTTCTCCATTTAGCTTACCGAGTTAGAAGTATTTTACTACTGCAAAAGTTGCAATTAAGCTTCTCATTTTCAAATCCTCACACCTCCTTCTATGCTGGAAGATTGTCAGCAACTTAGTTTCACAGCTAATGTGCCACCATCGTGGGCATCCCAAATACCAGGAAATTACAGAAGGTTATTTTCATCTGCCAATGTCAGCCTTGTTGATACCTTAGTTAGGGTCAGCATTGTCCCATGAGCAAATTTCTCATTATACTTTTTTCTCATTTATTTTCTTTTATTTTGTTAATTGTTTGTCTGTTCTCGGTTTGATTTTGGTTTTGTTTGGTTTTGGTTTTGTTTGGTTTAGTTTGGGTTTGGGTTGAGGTTTTTTTTTTTTCCCCTTTTTTTTAAGGCAATTGCATTAAAAAACCCTAAACAAACTGGGAAAGCGTGGCAAAGGGAGCCATTCAAACGTAAAATCCAAGTTCAGTCCTCATGCAAGCATCCAAACAGAAGAGAGCTGCAGATTTCATAGTCATTATAGTTCCCACTCCACCATTCCTAACTGACTCAGTGCCTGGAATGAACAGTGCTGCCTGTATAGCAGCTATTCATAATTTATCGCAAGCTTCCTGAGGAAGTGGTGCACCAAATACTAAATTATTTTCTGTGGAGCTACTCAAAAATATATCTGCAGGGAGGCTATTACTAGAGTATCTCAAACAGTAGCATTATGTGCATCTTTGTCTGCACGGAAAATTGCATTTAAGATGAAAGCTTAGCAAAACAAGAAATGGGGGTGAGAGAAGTTGTGCTTTTCATTCAGCAACAGAGGGTACAATTTGTAGGCATGTATCTTCCCTCAGAACCAAAATTTTACAAATTTCAAAGGTCACAATGATATTAATCTCTCAATATCAAATATTTCCCAGGTAATTACAAGAGTGGAAATTAATATTAAAGTCCCAAATCACTGCAGCTTTTTGATCTTACCCAGGCAGATAGCAGAATATAACTGCAGTAAAGGGCATACCAAGAAATTCCGTGTCCCTCTGACAGCAGAAGATGGAAGCAAAGATAATCCCATGGTCTTCCATCTTCTTTCTGCACATTTTATGAGGAGAAGTTAAAAACATTTTGCAGTGTCTTTGAAACAAGGATGACATAAAGCAGAAGTAATGTAATGAATAAATCAACACAGCTAGGAAGTAAAAAGGTTTAACCTAAATGGCTATAAAAGTTTTAAGGACAATCAACACACAATCAACCTTAGCTGTTTTATCCAGGTTGCTGAAGACTAGGAAAAATGCTTGGGTCATCTCTCTGGAGAATAGCTGTAATCCTGGGAATGACAAAGACTTATTAGCTTTTATTTGGTGCTGTATAATATGTACAAAATACTTCTCTCATGTTTAAAAAATTGCACTTGGTTCTATATAGAATAAAAGAGAGAGAAGAGAGACCCTTGAAATTTGAATAAGATCCACATAGATATAGAAGAGGCAACTCAATACTGTGATGGTGGCAAGGCAAGGGGCTGGCACAGCCTGTGAAAACTGAACCTGTGCCCATGCTGGAGCAGGGTTATCTCTGGGTGGAGCGGTTTAATGTTCCTCATTCATGGGAGCACTGTTATATGTAACGTAGGCTGGGTGTCTCACAGCTAAAGCAGTTAGACTGAGTGCAAGGTTAAATAAGGAAAATAAAAATCTAATTCAACAGATGGAAAATTAGAGCAGTGGTTAAGTTGCCACCTCTTTAAAATAGAAGTGGAGCAACGTGTGTTGTCCTGAGGTCCACACAGCCACCCCACAGGCCTAGGCCTGGCTGTTACCTGGTTCTCTGGGTGGAAAACCCCACAGGCAATTGCCCAGCTGTGGCTCAGGCATGCATACCTCCATTCTGCCCTGTCTCCAAGGACTGCAATTCTTCCCTCTGGAACTGCTCGCTCCCGGAGCCAGAACACCGACGACACGGACAATCAGATTTTTACTCCAGGATCCAAGCCAATGTGCAACACAGGGACAGCCCAAAATGATTTCCTGAATGACCCCTAGTGGTAACTGTTTGCCAGCAGCCTCTGTGGCCCATTGGGGTTTCCTTACAACAGACTGTGAAGCACTATAGACAGTGATTTTATCATTTTTTCTCTTGGTATGATTGTTATTGTTGTTCAGCTCAGTAATAAGTGTTGTTAACAAACATTTACTACTAGGATATATGATTTATTTACAAATTCAAAATCTTCCATCAACTTTTCTGATAAGGAATTTTAGCAGGATACCAAATTCTGCTGAATCACACCATATTGAACTCAAAACAACCTGATTAATTATCACAATTAGTACAAATTACAGGTTAAGTGATAACCATCTGTCTTCTCTCCCATTCTTTCTAAGCATTTCAAGGATGTAAATATCAGGCAGGGAAAACAACTGTTTAAGTTAAAGGCCATGCTGACACAAGAACAAATGGGTATAAATTGGCTATGAATAAATTTCGGCTTGAAATGAGGAAGAAAAAAAAAAGGCATTACAACAGCAAGGATCTAAAAAGGAGTTTTTATGGGAGATGCTCAGGACTAAAATAAGCCTGCTCTTAAGGCTGAGACAGATAAGTTTAATAAATGTTGGAAGTAATATTGAACTTGTTAAAGAAAGGGAAAAAAGACGTACCTTCAGAGAGGCTCTTCCGAAGCCCCTTACATGACATTGCAGCTACAGCCACACCTACATATGACCCAGGAACAGGGAAAGATCCAGCTTCAGATACATTGGAGGTTTTGCTAATCAGACATCATTAATTGCTTCACGTTATCTGGTCTAGATAAGATCACATGTGGTTCCACAATATTTTGACTAAAGTTTGAAACATGTGAATTTTGTTTGAAGCAACAGAACATGTTTTAAACACCTAGAAAGAAATATTAGTGCAGGTAAGAATATTTGTAAGGTCGGTAAATCATAATCTACCACTGCAGTTTTGATGCTGAAATACCTTTCTTCAGTTGTTATTACTTTGGACTTTCAATTTTTATCACATTATGCACAGCAGATATAGGCTAATATTATACTGTACAAACCCTTATCATAACTTTAATGGACCTACAGAAGTACAGAAGGCACCAAGAAAAGCAGATCTGTCATGGCCCAGTAATAGATGAAAAAATATATATCCAATTCTGGGGGAAAAAATCTGTTACAGGGCTTAATTTTGTCAATGAAATGTGAAACAATGTAAGCTTCAAATATATTTCTGAAACAGTTTCTTACTCTTTTCATAGCCTTTTTAGAAATTCATAATAAAAATTATGTGATTTATGGAGCACATATATTAAATTAGCTCCAATTCCAAACTTTCCTGCAATCTTTTCAGCCCACATCTTTTTTCTCTCTTTGTATATTATACCTGTTATCTTTTATTTGCATTGCAATTTACTATTCAACATGAGTAAAGGGAATGGACTTTCACCTTCAAAATATTTTAATTAATTACTCCAAAAGAGTTAGGATAATATTTTTTAGCTTTTAGCAGCTTATTGAAAATAAATAATTTTTTTTTCTATTTAAAAATGGATGAAGTAGCAGTTTGTCCTAGGGGGTACAGTACCAGTTAAGAAGCTGAAGGATCATCTAGCTTAAGTACAGCTGGAGAAGACCAGATTTACTTGAATAAAGCCTTCCTTTCATCTTTGGATGTCTGCAATTTCTTTTTTGTCTATATTGAACCTGTTCAGGAAAATTTTAAATTACTGATTCCAGAGTCCAATACTTGCAAAACTGTGTATTATTGATCTGATGAAAAGAAGGGAAATACGACAGCTTGAATGTAATCAGTATTTTTCAATACTCAGAGAAAAATGCCCCAAAACACTGAACAAAGAAGACGTGTATAAACTTGGAGGCTATCTTCATTATTCTGTTAGCTCAAAAATATTGAGGGCAAGAACATGGCTTTGTGAATCCATGAGATAAGGGTGTGGCCTCAAAGTCTTGGCCACTTATACTTCAGATAATTACTAAGAAATTCTATGACCTTTACTAAAAAGAAACCAAACAAACCCCCATTAGAGTTGTGGGAGTATTTTTATTCAGCTAAATCTGAGGCCCCTATACTGAGCAGTTCTGAGCCATACACATCTTCTGCAGTCAGACACCTGCCCTCTGAGGCTCTGTGTCCCAGCTCCAGGGGATCTGGGCGGCTGCTGTGCACTTCTGAGCCTTTTTTGTGCAGTCCTGTGCATGACCCCCCATTAGCTGCTCCCTGCTCCATCTGAGAGTGCTGAATGTCTCCACTGGGGTGTGCAGACTCCAGGCACAGTCAGCAGAGACAAGTAAATGCTCCACTTTTGATCATTATCGAGAGAGGTGCAGGGGTGCCCATGTCTCTGTGCTGACTGTGAAGGGAGTCTGGGCACATATCTAAGTGCTTTGCATCCCACTGGCAGGCCATGAACCTACACGTAGGACATTTCAGTGCCTGACTCAAAAACTTCATTAATACAGAACCAGAGACACAACAGTTTTGACTCAGGAGTTCAGGATTCTATCTTCCAGACCCATTGTAGGATTACTGAGAAAGCAAGCACAGGGCCTGTGAGAAAATTCTAAGAGGCATTGGCTTGTTTAGGCTGGTAAAGAGGTAGTTTCCATGCAGTCTGCAAATGTTCATATGGGAATCATGAAGGAACAGAGTCAAATTCTTCTTGGTCATATTATATGTTATACATATACAAGGAGTAACAGTCACATATTGTGAACTGAGAGGTTCAGCTTCTGCTTTAAGCTCAACTTTTTCACGGATGGGTAGTTGAGCAATGAAGCAGATTTTCCAGAGTGGTGGTGGATCCTTGTTGCAGGCTTTACTGACCTTGTCCACTGGTGGTGTGATGGTGACAGTTTCACTGAGAGGAGGGACAATATGACCTCTGAAGTCTCTTCCAATCAGCACCAGTAGAGTTTTTTGTTTCCAACTGAACCTCAGAACTTAGCTAATAAAAACAACCCCTCAGGTTCATACCATATTCTTCAGTAGTTTTGAGCAGACTTTAAAGACTCCAGTGGTATGAAATAAGTTTCTGAAATATAGAAATGTCTTTTATCTTACGATTTGTATTAACTGTCATATGTCCAAAGTTCTTTCCATTCCCTGGTTAAACAGGTAGAGCTGACAAGAAGCATAGGGGACCTGAAGACACGTGCAATGTGTGGTTACAGTAACCATAATGCTGAGCACAATCCACACCAGGGAGCTCCTAAGACTTGTTTGCTGGGAAGCCGAGGGCATTGGAGCCTGTTAAGCACCTAACTTGTAAAAGACATGGGTCTGGATGTAAGATATAAAGAGGTATGTCTTACAGCTATGATATTCTTGTAGCAACAATCTTAATGTTTTTCTGAAGCAATTACAGAATTACAGTTGATATTCAAAAGTAAGAGTAGGTAGATTTTTTTTTTACTTTGGAGAAAGAAAAACAGGAATTGGTAAACAGAAAGCAGTTCTATAAAAAAGTAAAAACACTCACTGAAATGACAGCAGCAAGCAAAAGATCTTTTTTTATCAGCTTTGAAGGTTTAAATCACACACAAAGGCAAAAGAAAGATAAAGTCAACTCTGAACAGTCATGTCCAATTGTGAGAAAGATGGGAAAAAAATACATAGTTCCTGGGAGAACTATGAACTCCAAGAATGTGAAAGAGTATGTACAACCTCTCTGGTTAGTGGCCGTAGATGAGAAGAAATTGCAGAGAGCTCTGATTTTAAAGCCAGCTCCAGCACAGGGATGCTCAAACCAGTAGAGGTGTGAGAGTCACTGCTGATTGAGGCTTGAGCCTGGAAGAAGTCCAGCAATGTTAGATCTTGTTAAGGCACACTCCCGCATTTGGGCTGTCTCTCACACTGCCCCAGTTCTCCATTTGGTGTGCCATCACTTCAAAGATCAATGCAAGTATGCTGAGCACAAAACCTTTTGGCTGCCTGGTATAGATACACCTAGCATTTTCAAGAAATAGAACTAACACAATCATCCTTGCTAGCTGATATTTTTTTGGAAATATATGGAAAAAGGCACACTGGTAGAAGTCATTAGACTCAAATGCTTTTGCTTCACAGAAGAAGCAGGACCTGACTCAGATCTAAACCACTAATTGTGAAGTAGACTTATGTTGGAAGAATCTGTTATGATTAAACATATTTATTAATGACAGAAAATTTCTCACATGTATCTCTTTTCACTGTTTAGGGCAGCAAATCAGTTAATATAATTATAAGTGATGCAAATATGAAAATAAAAACTGATCCAGATGTTTCAAAACTTAAATGTTCATAAGAGTAATTTGATTTACTGTTGTCATTAAATTAAGAGAGAAGGAGTCAGTCCTAAAGAGTTGTAATTGTGTTACATAATTTTGGATGCTTTGAGGTCACAGCAAAAAGGAGGTGGATACTCCTGCCAGTAGTTGCTACATAAGCAAGATGATTTTTCACTAACTTTCTGGAGCTGTTTCCAGCAAAACACAAACTAGAGCTATTTAATATACTAAAAGGATGTGAGGTTTACAAATGGAGTATTATGTTTCACTACTGTGCAAAGGAAAATTTTTGGGATCAAATAAACAGGAAATAACTTCTTGTTATGGATGTGATAATGCTAAGATCTGATAATCATTCAAAATCCACACTTAAATAGTGTTAAGACTGAATCTAGCCTCTGGGAGTGGCTTACAGGGAATAAAGTCCTGTTAAATGTGAAAGAGGAAGGTAATTAATGGGCATTTATGACAAGCAGCAGTATATTTCTTTTTCTTCCAAACTTTAAATGTCATCGTTTGATATTTAGATTGCTGAACCCACTGGAGACTTCTTAAAGTTTCTGAAAAAGAAGTAAAAAATATAGGCTAAGAGCTAACTGCATACCCCAGCAATATGAATTTAGATTATTTTAAACTGTAATAGACTACCATCTCACTCATCATCCTGATATTTAGTTGAAATAAAGTTTGAACC
This sequence comes from Illadopsis cleaveri, assembly GCA_013399915.1. Classification (NCBI taxonomy): domain Eukaryota; kingdom Metazoa; phylum Chordata; class Aves; order Passeriformes; family Timaliidae; genus Illadopsis; species Illadopsis cleaveri. The sequence continues at coordinate 854,139 of VXBB01024220.1, read as the reverse complement.
ACAAAGCAAGGTAAATCTCGTGAAGGTGCTGTAACAGAAATGGATCATTTACAGGAGCCAGGATCATTTACATCAGTTTTCATCAAAATTTTAAACCCTTGTAAATTCTGAGTCCTCAGAATCTGGCTTTTAAATCACACAGCTTGTCTACCTCCAGCTACACCTCCAGCTGAAAGTTCCTGCAAGTGGTTCATGCATCTTCAGTTCTCTTCTGTAAGTAAGAGGTTGTGTCCATCAATGTTAATGGCGTCTTTGAGGACACACTTTGCACTGGCAAGAAATGTGATTTCCTGGGAGTGTCAGGGAAGGCATTGCCTGCTCTGCTGTCAATAGTTAGAGAGACATAGCAATCCTCAAGAAAGCTGGACACTGCCCTGGCTGAATCCTGTACAACTTCACCTCACTCATTATCAGCGTCTGAATGAGGGGATGGGACTACCGGAAGGCTATTAAACGACTTATTACTCAGATAAATATCAGCCTCAGATGTCGAGACATTTTAGAGGAGTAACAAGTCAGCCATATGCAAAAGCAGTCACAAGTTTCTTTATTACAAAGCAATATATAACATTCTGATCCAATGGAAAGTTGCCATAGAGTTTATTTTGTTTTTCTAACTTATTGCCTTTTCTTAATTCTGCCGCACTGCGTCTATCCTTCACGCAACAGCCTGCTACCTCACACACACACATATGCTTCTATTATAACATCTAAACTCTTAGCTTACTCTATAAAATCACATTACTACACTTTAAAACCCTCCATCATCTTACCCAATACAGTTTCTAACTTACTTAAGGCATATTCTTACTTGCAACTATAAGAACATAAGTTTATAATTTTTCTGCCTAATGTCTTTGTACCTTTATCATTACATTAACCCAAGCTTCTCCCAAGGCTGCAAATCAAATCCTACAGTGTCTGTGGAGGTTTCTATCTTTCCATTTCCCACAATTCATGGCGTATCATGAAAGTACAACTCCTTTTCCAGAAGACCAAATCCCATGGAGCAGCAGGTCTTTGGGCAGCCTGGCTGAACACATTCCCTAACACCCAGACATTAGCATAACACTGCCTAAAGGATGAACAGGCACTTCTGGTGTTCCACCTCAGCCAGCATAAATAAAGCAGGCACAGTGGGTCTTCTCCTATTAGACCTGGTAGGAGTTCTCATGGAAGTCATTTAAAATTTGAGTGTATAGTACACTATTAGCAGATAATTTTCCAGCAAGGGGGAGGGCTATGACTAAACGGGTCATGACTGTGTAATAAAACTCTGCATGTGGTACACCAGTGCTGAGTGAGGAAAATCAGAACTTCAACATCTGCTGTGATTAGATAAGGGGAAGATTATTACCAAATACAAACTGTCTCATTCTTCCATGCATTTGTCTGACTATGATATTTACTCCAGTGAGGACCTATCCAGTGGAGCATGCTGTCAAAGAGATTGCAAAAAAACTAGAAAAATGTTCCTAGGGAAGGGTCTTCTCTAATAGCAGCACAATCCAAATTCAGCCAAAAATGCCAGCCACGACCAGATGAACATTTCAGTAAAAAGTATTAAAAACAAGGCAGGATTGTGTATAGCAGACACCAGGGACTGGTTTAAGGTCTGTGACTGAGAGAAGAAGGAAGCTGCCACCATACTGCAGATGGTTTTTATTACATGCTTCTTGTTGTTCATCAGAAGGCACTTAATAAAACAGATCAGCAAATAAAACAAGAACAGACCTTACAGCTGTAGCATAAAATCAAATAAGGAGTAAAAAGCTTCAAGATACATTTTTTTTTCAGCCCTGACTCTGCAAAAGCAACAGGCAGACCTCTGAACATTTCAGGCAGAAGGATTTCAGAAGTCTGAAGCAACTCTGTGTGAAGGTTCTTCTGTCATTGTCGTGGACAAGACCAGGAACAGCTATGCATCTTGTCATATCAAATATGTGTTGAAAAACTGCTGCAAATGCAACAAACCAAATTCTGCTTTTAGCAATATTCCCAATGATCCCACTGGCTACAGCAAACAAGCTTGATGTTTTAACCAGGGCAAATTTTAGTTGAAGGGATAAAGATTTCTTCCAAAAGGCAGAATAAAATCAAGCTGTAATTGCATTTCTACTATTCTTTCTACCCCAGCTACCTAGGGGCAAATTTGTAGCTGAAATCTTATCATCCAAATCAACTGATTAAGAATAACTTTAGTCTAAGCTGATGTAACTATGTATGCCTAATTATTGCAGTTCAAAAAATTATTAGGTGGAAAATAAAAGCAGTGGAAAATTGACTGCACTGTTCTCTCGACATTACCTTGGTTCTGTGTCAAAACAGAGGACATTTTGGGCAGGTCAAATAGTCACCTCTCGAGGGCTTTTCCAGTTCTCCTTTTTTCTTTCTCTATGATGGTGAGATTATGCAAGCTTCATGAAGTAAAACACTTCATGATCTTCAGAGGAAAAGTAATTTTGAGAGTAGATTATTATTTTAGACAAATAAATGCCATACTTTACTGCAAGGCAAAGATAATTTGACTGCTGTTGAAAGAAATGGAAAGTAGCAAGGGAGAAACTATAAGATTATTTAGGAAGATAAAAACTCATGGCCTCTGATTTAACAAATTTATATTTGTCAGATATAATAACACTAACAGACTGTGGCCCATATGCTTTAACAGCAAAGGGTAGAGTTCCTCTTGTTGATAATGATTGGAGATTGGTTGATTTAATGTAGGGATGTTGCCGATTTAATGAAGTGCAAGAAAAGATAAGGAAAGTCTAGGAGATATTCCAGTAAGAATGGAACAAAATAAATTTTTGCATGGCTCCAATGTCATACAAAGAAGCAGGTGTCTTGGAGTAAAAAAGTCACTTTGGCTAGAGGAATAAATAAATATGGCATGTATTAATGATTACCTAGATTTTTGCTATCTTAGAAATTAAAATGGAGATCTAGTATGTATACAGAATATGTTAAAGTCATACAGAGGTCTGCTGAAACTGAGGACAGGCTTTAATACAATTCCTGTCACCTTCCAGGCCTTTTGCCATAAGAATTATACTAATAGATTCTGACTCTGTGACTGAATAGAACCCTAAGTATCTGTGTTACCGGAAAATCTTATCTTAGTCTAAAAATCATGTTTATTCTACTTCTATGATTTTATTTATGAGTTTATTAATTTAACAAAAAAATCTCAATGAAGAGCAAGTTTTCCAGTGCATGAAAGATTCTAGTCACTCCAAATTCAGTTTCAGATCAATTCAGTTCAGTCAACATCCTTTTACAAATTCTATCCAGAAAGCAATCATCTGAATTGGGGCACACTGCACTAGATAGTACTAGTTTGTGGGAAAGGTGGAAGAACTACTGTCACTCCTAAATCCTTTTACATCCACCACCATTTTCAAAATAAAGTGGCTCCTTCATTGTTAAATGGCCTGTCCTGGAGTGCCAGGTCCTGGGGGTGGCTCACAGGACCAGCAGCTCCCAGGCTGTGTGTTTGTCCCCACAGTTCCACTCACTGTCTGCTAGAGAGATAGGTCTTAGATATTTGTTTGCAAAGCACAGCAAGGCTCTGTCTCCACAGCTGAGTGACAGGAAATACATAAACCCTCAGAGTCCACTCAGATTCTTGTGGGAGACACATGGGTCTTGGAAGGTTGTGTTAGGCACAGGGAAAAGTGAAATGAATGTCTGAAGAGCACAGCCATGGATTTTGTTAATCTGTTTTGCTATAAGACAGTCTTCAATGAATACTAGAGGCACAATGAGATATTCTCATCTGTCAGCACTCGGTGAAATTCTGCACTGTTTAACTGAGGGAATCTTCTTTAATGGAAAAAATTACATAATGTAAAGAAAAATACATAGTTTAAAGAAAAATTCAATATTACATCTCTGGTAGCAAATCCCAAGCAAAACCAAACCAGAAAATTAATTTCCTGTTACCAGGCTGTGGTAGGTTTTGAAAAATATATTCAGTGCAGGTAGCTGGGTGTGCAGTTGCATTTTGAGCTGCAAGTTGAGCTGGGGGGAGTAGGAGTCCAAGGCCAAGGCAAAGGCCATGAACAGCAAACTCTTTGCATAACAAAGGGCAGGGGGTCTTGTGACACAGCTGGGTGGCTGCCACTCAGAGACACAGCAGGAGCTGACACCCCCAGACTTTCCAACCTTTAGGCTGTAAGGATATATACATATTTTTTAAAAATATTTTTTATGTGTATATATATACACATGTGTATATATATGTATGTGTATATATGTGTGTGTGTTTATATATGTGTGTATATAGATATAAATATAAATGGGGTTCCTTAGTTCAAGGTTCCTCCTCAGAAGCACCCAGCTCAAGCTGTTAATTTGTTATTTAGTTATTGCACCATGAATAAATTACTTTAAAGATCTGAATGTCAGACACACTGATATGGGAAGTCTGGGGTCATGCTGGTAAGGAAATCTGGTCTGACTGAGTGTGGGGTCACTGTGTGTGACCACATTGTGTGTGGACACTGAGTGTGTCACTGTGAAGGGGCTTCATTCTAGTTCAGGTGGTGTGAGTGTGACTGCCAGGGTAGCTCCTGGATGGTCGGACAGGGCAGTTTCCTTAGCTGTGGTTTGACTTTGCCTGGAAGCCAGGTGCCCACCAAGGTTCACTATCACTTCCCCTTTCCAGTGGACAGGGGAGAGAAAATAGGATGCAAAACAACTAGTAGGTTGAGATAAGACAGTATGCTAAAGTACAAGAAAAATGTTGTGTACACACAAGCAAAGATTAAAAAAAGATAGATTTTATCCTCTACTTCCCACCAGTGAGAAATGTCTGGCTGTTTCCCAGGCAGCAGGGCTTCAGCACACATAGCAATTGCTCCAGAAGGCAAACACTGCAAATAATGAGTGCCCCATTTTCCTCCTCCTTTTCTTAGCTTTTATATCTGAGCTGATGTGATATGGTACGGAATATCCCTTTGGTTAATTTGGTTGATGCGCACACTATTGTGAAAGTTATGTCTGAGCTCCCTCGCTGAGCTGAGGAGTCTGAACAAACGTAGCTCTGAGTAGAGCTGCATGCCAAAAATAATAGAGCTCATGGGAAATATTCATCACTGCAAACTTATAGCCAGCTCCAGAAAATATTCTTTTGTTTTCACTCATAAATTTAACCATATAGCCAGTTAATATTTAGCACATATACAGGCTATAGCAATCATTTTCCATGGAGGAATTTGGGGTGAGTGATCTGGGGACAAGTCCATCTTCTCAGTGACATAATTCTAAAATGCTGTTGTGAAAGCATTTTTCCCTTGTCAGCAAAGAACAGGGAACTAATAACTGTGTTAAAAGAGTAGCTGCATGTTTCTGAAAAATTAAATAGCCAGCCCTCAAGCTGACAAAGCAGCTTAGTGATGTACTGCAAAAGGTGTTTGTCAACAAGGACAAACAGCACCAGGAGCAGCTTTCAAAAGCTGAGTCCATAGTGATAAAAGGAGAACAGGACATGTCAGTGTCTGTCCCCTTAGAGCTTCAACCCTTTTATTTCTCTGGGAAACAAACAGAACTCAGTGCAAATAGGTATATAAGGAATTGAGATTTTGTTCACTCAAATGGAGGTTGAAACTGTCATCAGAGCTTCTGGACAACAAATGTCTTTAGAAATATATTGGAATATTTCCATGACAACTACTAATCACCCACAGGATGAACCACTATTACAGAGGAAATTCAGTCTTGTCCCAATTAAAGGTCATTTCAGGGTTAATGTCATATTCCAAGTCTTCCACGTAGTAGCAAGGCCAGAGAGAAACAGATTATGTACCCTTTGTGTGTGTGGGAAACTCTTGTGAGAGACTGTGTTTATGTTTTATGCATATTTTTTTATATCATTAGCTCTCTAATCAGTTTACAAACAAACACTCCTAACACAATTCACAAAACAGAAGTATTCAATAATACAGGATATTTCTATTCTGTTCCTACATCTGAGGTAATGGCTTTTAATTATGTAATTTTCTATATTGAAATATTTTAAGCAGTGTCACCGTGCGTACATTCACCTTGAAATTTAGACTCCTCTTCTATTAGAGTTTGAGCAGGAACATGAATACTGTGCCAGCTGTACACTGTGATACCTATAATGAGTATGAGGCAGGAGTACTGCATAATATACTCTAAATGTGAGTGTGTCTCTGTGTGTGTGTGTCTGTTTGAAATCCCAACAGTACATAAAATAATATGGAAAAGATTGGCCTAGTTGTGGCTAACTTTACTTGTACTTGCAAGAAGTGCTATAAGAAGGTGCTGCCTCTTAAATCTCAGCCAGGGCCATACAGAGAGGGCTACCCAGCCTGGCATCATGCCTGTGAAAGGCCAGTTGTAGGCATGGCAGGAACATAAAAGCAGTACCAATACCAAGTTATCCTCCCCCTAGTATGTCCTCCCACTTCAGTTTGGAGACTTTTCAGAGCAAGAGGTTTCCTCTGTTCCTTTGTGCTTCGAGGCAGTAGAGAGGGGAGATTTCTTTCATTCCTGACCATGTTTTCACTCGAATCCCAATCACTTCTTGTTCTTTTTATGTCCTTTATATTTTTATATATCTACAATAGTCATCTCTATTCCAAACTAAAATCTACTTGTCATTTCTATCTCTTTTTATAGCCATGCTATTTTAAAGCCCTGATTATACTTGCCATCTCTCTCTGATTAGCTTACACTGGCATATACAGAAGCAAATTCTGCTTTTGATAGCCCTGCAGTTAACACACTGATAAGGTTGTCCATAACTGAGAAATCAACCCCACACACATAGCACAGTTCCCATGTGGTTTGCAGGGCAGACATTTACAGAGACTTGAGTAAGAATGATAGGAAAAATGGTCCCTAACTTTTCCCTTGCTCAATCATTCCCTTCCAAAAAGTCTATCCAAGATCCATGGTCAGGTCCTTGACCCCTCCCCACCCAAAATGTCCAGATAAAGAATTTTTTATTTCTATTGGTCAGAACTGCCAAAACTGTAAGACTTGAGAAAGAAACTTGTAAACCCAATATCAAGAGCAAAAGACAGTGGCAGGTTTGGCAACCAGTGTGCCATCCTGCCAGCCAGGGGCACCCTCAGTTTGAGCACAGAGGTCAGTAATAATTCATTCCATTTCAAAGGCTGTTTTCTTCCTTGTCAAAGTGTACATGTTTGTGCTTGACCAGTCTATTCATGGCTTACGTGATGTAAACAGTGAGCAAATCTTGAAGTCCTCTCTTTGTGCAATTGCCTCAATCCATAGTCCCTTCCATGTGTTGTGTCTTTGGAAAAAGAGACATGCTGGGAAAGCACAGCAGCATCCAGTTCCTGAGGGCACATAAAATGGCAGCAGTGATTACTGGTTTAAATAAATATAGCAACAGTGGTGGCAATGCAATCTATTCCTACAGTGAATAAAATTTAACCTCCATGTTCAGACACTTCCTGTTATCCATCAATTACTGGAGCAGCAGGAAATAGCATACTCAGGCGGAGCCACCTGGGTAATTGCACGGCAGGTAGTTAAAGGAATAGGCAAGTCAGATGGCTAAAACTTAAAGGAGATCAAAAAACTTCTGTTTGAAAATCTCAGTTTTTATTTTAGAGGATTATTATTTTAGATTATATTTAGAGGATTATGTCATTAAAAATTAAAAAAATAATCTGCCTCTCAGTCAGAGTTTCTGTACATAGCTTCATGAAAACAAGAAGCAGTAAGATCAGCTGGATCAGTTCTGTCACTTCCAGCATCTGCAGACCTTTTCTTGAAACACAAGAGTGAGTCACTGATAACAAAGTGATGGGATTTCCCATTATTTCCCTTTTGCAGCTATCTCTGGCAATCCCTGATATTAAGTTTTATCCTGACACTTTTTGACATTTTTAATCACTTTTACCATCTTAAATATTTATTTAGATTCCTGTTGTATGAGAAGAATAGATATATATTTCAGTCACAGCCTGAGATTAATTCTTTGCTTCCCTTACACAGAAGATAGTACAATTCTGTAGTGGATTTAGTGATATCCACTAGCTGACATGCTTAGATGGATAAAGTTCCCAGTAGGCATCAAACTAGGAAGCCCTTTATTGAACAGATATGTTCTTCACATCCAATATTAAAAAAAATCTAAGACAGAGAGAGTAACAATATAAATTTGAGAAAGAAAATCTAAGAGAGAAGTACCAATTTCCTTTTCTATGTAATGATTGTTGTTGCAACAAGGAAAGGAAAGTGTGATGGGTTCTGGCTGCTCAGGTTGCACAACCTAATACCTAGAGCAACTGGTATCATATTTGGACATCAAATGTCCTGCTGTCTGCCTGGCAAACTTTAAATGTGCCAAGAATGCTGTTATTTTTACAGAAGTCAAAGAATGGCTACCAGATTCTACTTTCCAGAACGTCTTCTCTTCTGCCAAACCCCACATAACTGCAATTCCAGCTTGGTGAATTTAATTTTTTACTTAATTTTTAGCAAGCTACTGTTTCAATGGGAGTTCGGTACTTATTGTGTTTAGAACAATGCAAGAAGGAATCTTCCTAACCCTGGGGCAAAAAAATAATGGAGAGAAAAAGAAAGGAAATGGATTTATACAACCAAAATTCAAACACTAAGCAACAAAAAGCACTTCCTTGGTCCCCATCACATTCTCTGTCTTATGTCTGCTGCTCATTTAAATAAAAATTAGTTATGAAAACCTCTTATGAAATTTCTTATGGATTTTTTTAAAATAGAAATTGTTAGGTACATAAATCACTGTCAGACCTCCTTTCATTATAGTAATAAAAATATTTATACTACTTACAATTTACATATATATTTTACCCAAAATATTAATTCCTAATGATTATTTGAATTTCAGGCTATTTTCCCTAGTATGATAATTTCCGACAAGTTACTCATTTTGCTATTTCCTTTTCTGGTGGTTCCTTCTCTGTTTTCCCTTAAGTTTTAAAAGCTGAACAGTCCATCAGCTTCTGGCTGTTCACATCAGCAAAAACCTTAGCTCATTTTCCACAGTTACAGCCAGGTAACTTTTTTTCTGTGCTTTTAGATCATTTTTTCATATTAGCAATGTTAATATTCACTCTCGCTGTGTTCTTCCTTCACAGATATGAAATGAAGGCTCAGAACTTCCTATTGTGTTGGAGGTCTGAGGAATCCATTAATCTCATTTAAAAGCCATGTTACAAAGAGGATGCACAGAGCACACTGTGAAGAAAGAGACTTAAGGCTCTGATAGCAACACTGTATTAGGTACCTCCCCCAAGCAGGTACAGCATTGCTTCCCTTACCCAAATTCCAGTAGCTGCATCAGTGCACGAGGCAATGCCCTGCATTGTTTAAGCACAGAGAAATTTACACTACATTATGCTTTTAATTAGTGAAAAGTTTAAAAAAAAGTGAGCAGGCCTTCCTTGACCTGCTCACTTTGAAGCACACTGTGTGGTTTTTGCCCTGGCCAGAAGCTCTCTTTCAATGCTCAGCAGATTCTCTCTATCTCATGCATCTGTTCCTTCAGGCACAGCCCATTCTGGAGCACCATGGAGCCATCATGTCGAGCACATAAAAACCATTTGCTGGACTCCTTTTCTTCTATCTTGATGTATTTCTGCCATATAAAGAAACTTCAAAGTGAAGACAATTGTCTTACTCATTTTGAATACTTCCTTACTTCACTCAGATGGATTAAGAAAAAAAGTATCCCAGTGGGTAAAAATGAGTCCCAGAGAGAAACTCTGGCAATCAAGCAAAGCCAATGACAAAAATCTCATCCCATTCAATCTGACAAAAGGTTCTATTCTGGACTTTGGATATGCATGATAAATAGAAATTTAGTTATACCTTTTTACACTGCCACAATCCACTATTTATCTCCTCTGAACTATTGACCTTCTTCTGTCATGTCTCAAGCATCAAGGTGCTGTTTGCTCGATTTAATTGCCCACAGGCAAGTAAGTCCAATATGTTCTTCTTCATCTTGATGATGTGAGTGCCGTTAATTGAGAGTGATTGCAGCACAAGCCATGTTACTGGGGGAGCTGGAAAAGTCAGGCCAATATGTGTGGTCCTAGGGAATGATGAGAACATTTAAGCTTTTAAGGAATCAAAGCAAGTTGAAAACTGAAAAGCATGGCTATGTTCAGGAAGTGAACACACAGTGATCACACTCCTGGAGGAAGTCAGAGAGATGTCCTTCATGTCCAGCTAGACATGTCCTTCATGCCTTTCCCTAAAGACATGCCTTTTCTTCATAATACTCCTTATTAAGGAGTGACAAGGTACTGTTGTTTTTCACAGATGAATGTTTGCATTCAGCAACATGCTCCTGAATTTCTCCATTTTATCAGATTGCAAGTAATTACCATGCGTCACATCACCTGGAGTGCCATTATGCAAATTTGCATATGGCTTGAATATGCTGCTTGGATAAATATTTATCATCCTTTAAAGCTTCTCCTGAAAAAGAATGTCATACCTTCTGTTCTCTCTTATCACTTCACATGTACCATGATTCAAAAAGAATTTACAGCTGAAAGAAAGGTCTGTGGCAAAAAGGCTTGGTGCCTGCAGAGAAATTTCTTTCAGAATTCTGGAAGAATAGGACAAAGGGAAAAGTTGTAAGTAACTAGCATGTAAAAAGAAACATATAGCTTGATGGTCCACCTTGTTCAAAGTAATTTTATTCTCTTCTCCCAGGTTCTACTCTGTACACTCTTCTCCTGAGCTTGAACTCAAAAGGGGCCAGTAACCATTGCAGGAATGTTATTACAGAGAAAGGTTTTCTCTTGTCAGGGTTGCTGGAATGTTTGCTACTATCTCTTACTTGTTTTCTCATTGAATGTTCATAGAATAAAATATATAATAAAAAGTCTATAAGAATAATGAGCAAGAAAAATATGGTCTTAATCAGGTTTCTTATCGAGGTATTAAGGATTATCTGCCTAAGAAGTGAATGAGGACTACCAGCGACACTTTTGCCCATAAACTAAGCTGTACATTATTACCTCTTTTAAATTTCTGGAGCACAACTCTAATTTAGAGGTCCAAGAAGGCATACTGACAAGGGCAAATATGCACTTGGTTTTCACAGAAAGAAAAGGAGCAAGGTGAGAGGGTTCCCTTTTATAAAACTTTGGGTTTACGAAAGTGTCAAGCCTCACTTGAGATCCAGGCATGGCTTGAAATTGCAGGCATTTATAAACACCCAGTCTTGACTTTTTCCAAATGGACAGGCTGAGGAGGAGGCTACTCAAGGAGATAGAACAGACAGTAGACCCAGATTAGGCCTGCCTGCTGTTCCCTCTCCATGCATGGTGCTTGGGTAGGGTCAGAAAAGCCCTCCATACCACAGGGATGAGCTGCTACATCTGGAACTGGAGTCTTGTAAATGTTTCTGTTGATTGGGCAGAGAAAGACCAGATGTTGTTGCAGTGAATGTTTGTTGCATTCACCACTGATTCATCCAGCTAGATGTCATTTCACCCATCCAGAATAAACAAATTGTGCCAGGCTTTGTTTACTGCTCTTCTTGTGGGTGTTGGCTCTTCTCAAGGGATCTCAGAAGGCAGCAGCACAGCACCATAGCATCAGTTGAACACTCTAAATCCCCTTGTCATTGGACCACCCCACTCACACGTTGGAGCTGAAATCTCTTTCTATTTACCTGCATGAGCTGAGTATATGCCAGACATTTTTCCCCCCAGTTCTAGCTTGCTCTTTCTTAGAGAGCACTACAAAAGATACATGGTGCCTTCCCAAAGACACAGCATAATAGCTTGTGATTAATGAAGGACCAGCAATCAAGAAACAGGGGAAGAAAATGGAGCTTTTTTATTTTAAATTATAACAAGCAACTAGCTTGATTTTATGTAAGTCAGGGTGATTTGGTACAAAAATAGGTAGATAGACCAGGAAAGGGTATTTTGTATCATAAGAAGGAAACTTAAAATCCCTTGAGTGGCTAGCAATCCTGATTCTACCAGCTGAAGAAAGAGATACGTAGATGTATACATTCAGATAACAGTTTAAGACTCCTTGAAAGAAAAGATGGTGGTGGTAAAACCTTTGCTAAGTAGGAATTAGTAAAATAATGATTTGTTCATTTTCTCTACCTGTTTTTTCCTTAATTGTCTTCTTTGTCATGTGAAATTTACAAGCCAAGTTCAACAGGAACATAGCAGGATGTTGTTAATGGCTCACATAAATCAGGTAAATTAGCTTTTTTTACCATTTTTCTTTCTGAAAGCTTTAAGACCAATTTGTGTTACCTGCCCAGTTGAAAGAAAAATACCTGTGCCTTTGCGTGTTGATAATGTGGGAGCTGCAAGAACTGTTGTATTGAACCAGCTGTTTCTTCTCTCATGATTTTCCTGAAACTGTCAAGTCCACTTGCTTTGGAACTGCTCCATCCTACTTCTTCTTAGTACTGGGATATGTTCAGAGCTGTACCCTCAATATAAAAGAGCTTTAAAGAAGTATCATTTTCTTAAGTCTCTAACTCCAATCTCTAGGAAAAATGCTACAAAAAGACTCTCAAGCATGGCAAAGTATTATTGCCTCCTTCATTTTGGAGGTGCCTAGTTTCAGAAACCTTAAAAAGACCCTGGTTTTCAGAGAGATGTCGACCTTGATATCACATAGGCCACTATCCTTTGGTTTTAGTTCCTGAGTGATTTGACCATGATCATATAAAATAAATCAATATTGTATTTCAGACTACTAAATGTTCATGATCGAACCAGGAACTGAACTCTGACAAGAGATTGGCAAGTAACTATTTTAATCACTGACCAGCCTTTCATTTTACACTGGAATGACACAGCTCCATCTTTGTTAAGTCAAATCCTGATTTGCATTATGTACTCCATGCCCTTCATGTACTTCAGCCAGCTTGAAAGTCTAGTTGGTGAACCATGCTCTGAGGAACAGAAGTTACCTTGTCCAGCCCAGAAGTAACTATCATATGTAGTATGGACCATCAGGGCATTGCACTTGCAGGGACATCCTGTATCCAATAAACCCCACCACAGAGGTTTCCCCATTTACTGCTTCAAAGCAGGTAATATTTTTCTTCATTAAATACTTCTGATGTTATCCCAATAACACTGAAAAAAGTTGAGCAGCAAGGAGGAAATTTTAACAATGTCCTAAATACAACTAGCAGAATCTTCCATTTTCCCAGTGAACACAATAGGGGTGTTTTGTGATACAGCTGAAAAGCAAATATATTTGGTGTTCACTGTGAGAGAGTAAGAGTTCAGCCAGTTCAATAGCATTCCCTGCAGCCATAGAGAAAGGACTCATGCTTTGGAGTACCCTCCAGCCTGCTGGCCCTTTGGCAGACTCTCTCCACTGCAAACTGCACAGATCACAGATGAACAGTAAAAACGGATTGCTAGGGTGGGTAAGCTATGAACTTCTACAGGAGGTTTAAATACATCATATGCAGAAAAAAAAGACAGCCTCTGCAGGCCACCAAGGCTGACATCCATATGGTACTCTTTCTTTAGGAGCATGAAAGCAAGTTTCCCCAAAGATGAGAGTTGGAATGCAAAGTAACTGTACTATCATGTTGTCCTCAGTTTTCTTGCTCGTGAATGTTTGGACTTTGCAGTTCAGGTTTGTCACGCAGCTTCAAGAAAACAATGTATGTTTTCAGATTGTTTACATATTTGCTCTTTGAGAGGAGAATTGATTGATGGTGGTGTTCACCATCCAGGTTGAAGAGATGGTGACTTGAGTGACCAATCTCTTGACCTCTGTACAAACTGTGTATATTGGAGTCAGATTTTGATATAGAGGAATTTGGAATAAAGATAGAGAAGCTTTCCCTTTGAACTGCTGCGCGCCTTGTTAATTCGTTCCTTGTGTGGCATCCTGCTACACTATCACACCATGTGTCCCCCAGCACAGACAAAGACACTGTACATTTCCTGTTTTGGTATCAGTTTATCATTTTGGCACTCTTGGAAGGTTGGCTGCTGTATCAGGTGCTATTTCTCTTGACAGACAGAAACACAGTTATGAAACACCACCCATCTCCATCACGGACTCTCAATAAAGAGAAATGGATCTGGGGGCGATAATAAGTCTGGAATTATTTCACAAGTTGATTTTACTCCAGAGAATAAATATTTTGTTCTGCAATTCTTTTGTTCTTCATGAAAATCTGGATTTTCATTTCCGAATTAACAGAAAAAAAAAGATAAACAGTTTCGTAGTATAAAACTTAATTGCTAATGTGCTGCACTTTTACATTTTGCAGCAAGCCAGTGATCATTTCTTTTGGAAACTGGATTACATAGTGTATACTTGATGACTAAATTTCCATTAATCTAAATTCTTTGCTTCATTCTACCTTCTACTTAATTTCTCTGAATAAATTAACTCTTGTTCACTCAAGGAAAGGTGGTTGTAAAGTCCATAGCATGCTTATGAGACCATGTGGAATATATTGAAAGCTCTTCCTTCCCTTTCTCTTTCCTCCCCTCAACACACATGACTCAGGGGGAGAAAAAAATGTTCCACCACAAAAGTTGTTGAAAGGACATAAACTTTAAAGAGAAAGTGAGTGTGGTCATTCAACTTTGGGATATAATGTTTCAGATTCACCATCAGGTTGCAGTCTAGGACTATCCAGCTTTTTGCCAGATAAACCACAATTTTCAACCACTTCTCTCTGTGCTCTGAAAAACACAATATTCAACCACTTCTCTCTGTGCTCTGAAAAACACTTAATCTTCAAGCTCTCCCTTATATTCAGTGAAGAGCCATCATCTAAACACTGAAGACCAACAGCCGTGTTTACTTCCATGCACTGATTGTCAGTAACACACTAAGCATCTGCTGGGCCTTTGATCTGATGACCTGTCAGAACAAGGTAATTTCCTTAGCAATGAAGAGTGGCCATTTATCACCAATGAACATATTAAATATAAATACTTGTAAAAATAACACAATTAATGTTTTCAGAAGACAAGATTCTTGTTAATCTCTGATTATCAAAATGCTCTCCAGCCTTACCCATGGGCAAAGCACTGGAGTATGACTGTGCTGCCAACATCTGCATCTTTGCATGATGCCAACATGCAGAAACATGCTCTGAGGGGCCTCACACAGGTCCATGATCAACCCTTGAGACTCTCAGATGCAGAGGCATTTGGGGAGCACAAGCCTGCTACATGAGATCCTGTTGAGGTGTTCTGAAAACAACTGAAAGTAGTGCAGGTATTGGGTGCCAAGTGTTTCTGTTTGATTTACCAGCTATTCATACGCTTACTGGAAGGTGCACACCATTACACACATCCTCACATCCTCTATATTTTGCCTGGTGTTACTCTATTTCAAGTTGCCCGAAGTTGGTCATAGATTTGTCTAAGCCAGGCCACTATTCCTCTCCTTTTTTGACCTGGGATGTCCTCCAATGGCACAGGGTAATGGGCTGACGTTGCTCCTTAGTGTCTGAAAACTGAAAATGGAACATGAGAGACTGGTTAAAGCAAACAAAAGGACAGAGATTATGGGATTTTATCTCCATTTGAGCCCTGTAAGAAAGTCAGGTTCCTGTTATCCTCAGTAAGACAACAGAAATTTCCACAGAAGAGCAGTGGTAACTGGTTCTGGGGGCTCTTCTTTGTAAGGACGCTTAAGCCTTGAACCAGACAAGGCACCTGTGGTGTGCCACTACAGTAAAATATTCCTCATCCTACAGAACCCAGCAAGAATATTTAATGCTGGGGTAGCTCAGAAAAAGATGATTTTTGTTGTGTGAGAAATGGCAGCATTGAAATTAATTTCTGCACTGAATTAGATTGTTCATGAAGAATTCTAAAATCTATGAAAAGAAGAATGCCTCTGCTAAAAATGGGAAATGCCAACTAAAACTCTTGGCATTTTCAATATAAATGAAAGTATTCCATTTGCTGAAAGAAAATCAGTTTTAACCTGACAAATGGATGCTGCGCTCTTGTGCCTTACTCTGTTATGAAATGTAGACTCCAATTTTCAGCTTTCTGTTTTCATCATTAGATTTGTTAGCTAAATAATAGAAGGTAAGATTTGGTCCAAGAAGTTATTTACCTGTGTTAAAAAAATTTGTGTTTTCTGAAGGGACTTGTTCTGCCTAAGTAGCTTTAAGAAACATTGACTATAGTGTGTGGCACATCTGGTGTACATGCACATCTCCACACACACACACTACCTATTTTTTCCTGGAGATCCAAGTAAAATCTTCAATTCTTAGAAAAAAAGGCTTTTGCTTCTGTGTGTCAGGCTCCCAGCAGGGTCTCTCCACCTCACTGCAGCAGATTTACTGCTTGTGTTAAGCTTTGCTGCTCTGTTATATGTATGCAATTGCAAAGTTAATTCTGACTACTGAGAGACTACTGGAGTCCCAATTTAAGCATGGGAAATATAGCTGGAATTGGAAATGCTTCTGAAAGCACAGTGAACTCCTGAAGTGTGCCTACTGTTTCTGTAAATTACGTCTGCCTGGGAGATGCAACGCTATATGCTTTGGGATTTGTTTTATTTGGCCTCTTGTTTGTGTAAGGCTAAGAACATAAGGAAAATCAAATCTAAGTAACTGAAAAGTTCAACTGCGAAATAATAAGCAAAGGAGAAACATTTCTTTCTGTTTGTCTCCCGGTGGAGGGTTATTGCAATCAAGATAATAATTTTCCTAATTTCTTCACTGTTCTTTGCACAAAGCTAGCAAGCACAGCCTCAGCAAGATAGAACCTCTCTCCTGCTCCTTACAAAGAAAAAAAAGAAAGAAATCCTCTTTCCTCTACACCCAAAATCTACAGGAAATACTTTGTATTCAGATTTGTCCTTGGCTTTTTCAAAGAAGTTTTTATCAATTTAAATTCCCTTCATGCACCTCCATAGTTAGCTTTCTTCTGTTTGCTCCATCTACCTGCTCACCATTAGAATGATGTGAATATTTTTCAAATGTCAGCCTTTACCCTGAGTCACCGAACTGCTAAAGCATCTTGACTGTGGTGCTGGATGCAGAACAGAAAGTGCTTTGATTAGATTCCACTTTAAAAATCTGATGTGAGCCACAGTTTTTTTACACTATCTCATTTTGCAAAAACAAAATGAAAGACTGAAATTAATAGGCTATGGAGAAAAGCATCAGCTGCATGAGAGATAGGCTGGCACTGCAGAGTGCTATATTTAACCTTCAGGCTCTGGAAGCGTGAGAGCATGCTGACCACAGACATCGGGGCTAATGGTTATTTTCAGGCTGGTGTTTATCATCACTGCTCACAGTGTTTAGGTACAATAGTTTATAATACATCAAAGGCTTAAACTGAGTGAATGGATTAGTGAATTAGGAAACAGGTGATAGTAGCCTGGAGTTCTACAGCAAAACAGTAAAAATGTTTAGTGCATACCTGCCTCCCTCCTTCAGCCTGACCAGCTGTGGTCTCAGGTTGTGACAGCTCCAAGACAGAGCTTGTTTCAAATGCACATCCCAGGGCTGACACAGGAACACATTGCTTTTTAAAAGTGTGGTACTTGAGCAGAAAGCGATAGAGATTTGTCAGAGCCATGAGAAGGCAGAACAATCTAGAGGAGATCATATGGATTATTGTCAATACTGTCACGAGCACGCAACATGCTGCTCCCCACTGAACAGGCACCATTTTGTCAGGCTGGAAGAAAGAAAAAAATAACAGCAACATTCCATACCCACAGTCTGAGAAAAAACAAACAAACAAACAAAAAAAAACAAAACCAAAACAAAATCGAAAAGTATTATTAACAAAACAAAATTAACATAAGCTGTATTAAAAAAAGTAACTTCTTGGGTCACATCAGCAGGACAGAACATGCCAAAGGTTACAGATGAGGCTTATCTCCCTATACAAGGTAACTGAGGAAGCTCATAGATCCATGAAGTATGTCCATTGTCAATGCTGGAGACCTAAGAATGACTAGCAAAGACAATTCATTTCTGCTTTACATTGCTTAAATTTTCAGACCAAAGCCACCTTTCTAAGGAATATACTGCTAAACATATTGATTAATTCAACTTTGCTCACTCAAACTCCTCATATGATAGACAAGTTTTGTTCATTGGTTTGAAAAATCTTTTCATGAGAAGCAAAACACTCAGTTTATAAATTCCTCCATTGTTGAAACCACATATTTGACAACTGACATTGCAGGATCTTAAAATCACAGAATCACATAGGCTGGATAGTAAGACTGGGAGTGATCTGGTCCAAGCTTCCCGTGCAAACCAGGGCTAATTCCTATGCAGACCAGGTTGTCTGAGGTCTTGGACATCTGAGTTCTGAGTACCTCCAAGGATGGCGATTCACAGCTTCTCTGGACAGTCTATGACAATGCTTTACCACTAATGGTGTGAAGATTTTCTCTTCTCCTAATGCAACTCATATATGTTGCCTGCAGCATCCTGTAGAATGCCTCCAGAGTTTGGTTTCTATGCATTCACTGGTTGGGTATTTAGACACAAAATAAGATTCCCCTGAGTCTTCTCCAGGCTACAACGTTTCAACTCTTGCCTCTCTCCTCACATGTAAGATGCTCCCACTTTCAAGGTCCCTCTATGAACCTGCTTCAGAATGCCCATGTTGTACTGGGCAGCCTAGCACAGGACCTAGAACTCCAGTTGTGTTTCACCAATACTGAGCAGAGGGGAAGAGTTGCCTTCCTCAACCTCCTGCTCCATCTTTTGCTGATGAAATAGCACAGTACAAGGAACCTGCCAGGGCACATTTCCACACCTGCTCTGTTTGTGGTTCCTCAGGTCTCTCTCTGCAGAGCTGTTTCCCAGATGGTCATACCCAGCCTGTCTTGTGCCTGGGGTTGCTCCTCCCTGGGGCCAGGACTTTGACATTTGCCCTTGCTGAGCTTCATAAGGTTTCTGTCAGCCCATTTCTCCAGCCTCTCCAGTTCCCTGTGAATGGCAGACTTGCCCTGCAGCTCATCAACTGCTCCAGCCAGTCAGGCAAACCATGTATCTGTGCTCACTCTCAGAAAAACTCCCAGTCTGAAACTAGCTCCTGAGAAAAATACTAAACCAAGGAAACCAACCAACCAACCAACCAGAAAAACCCACTACACACCTCCCAGTATTGTGTATTACCAGGTAAACACATACCTGGAAGGAAAGTGTCTGAATGAAATGGGTTACATCCAAAAATTACCCCAGGTGCATGATACTTCAAATCTGACACCATCACCTGAAGATTTCTGGAGACCTTCCATTGCTACCACTAGTAATGAGTGGGAATATGTGCTGAAACAGCACTAAAGTGCTGAGCGCTGGCTTTGCCTGTGTCATGCCCTGGTCTCTTGAGAGTCAGTTCAGCTAGGACAGGGAGCAGCCTGCACCTCTGTGTGAGCTCTGTGTCCCCACCGTGCTTCCTAGTGGTGGTTCTCTGTGCTAAGATCCCCCTGCAGACTGCAATGTGAGAGAGCTACTGAGCACTATTTCTATACACCCAGGAGAGCTGTGCTCTGTGAGTACTAATTTATCTCTTGCATTCCTCCTTTCTTTTCCTAAGGTGTAACTGATCAAATTCACTTCCTGACAAATTGCTATCAGCCACTCAGCATTAAAAGTGGTAGCTCTTAGGTGACAATCAGGATATTTTTCCAAATAATTGAATGATCATGACAATAGAAAAAGAAAGTAATTTTTACTAACAGCACATTTGCAGACAAAGGGAGGGGTAGCCATTAGAAATACTGAAGAGTGTGAAGGTTAAAAATACCTGATTTTGCACTGAATGTTTGTACAAAGAGGAATAAGTGAACATTTTCCAGCATAACCAAACTGTGATTGTGTTTCAATAAAACCAGGAAAGCCATGGAACAGGGAGACAATGCCGGTTTAATCTATGACTATCAGAGACTGATTTCCACTGACAGTAAATGCAGGAAAAAAATGTTAATGTAATTACTTTCCTTTGGAAAAATGCAGTCAAAGTGAAATTGCATATCTTCATTTTCCATAGTATTTTTATGTACAACAGTTAATAATATTGGAAAGCTGAATACTTGGATGGTAAGAATATGCAGACTTTATGGTACAGGAGAAACCCTGCATAATGTAGAGACCTCATTTCTACATACTGTACTTCTGAAGGTAAGGTCTGCCTACCTGCAAGACAAGATTTGCTTGTGCCATGCAATTTAAACATGACCTGTGTAAGGTCTGTTATAATTCTGAAGATCTTTATGTGTGCCCATTTCCTACAGAAGGTACAGATTTATGGAAGAACAAATATTGTAAGAACCAACAGCCTTAAATCCATTATTTTAATGAACTACAAATGAATTGTCATCACTTTTGCATAGTTTAGAGGTCAGAAGAGAGATCTGATGATTCAGTAAGATTTGCTGCATAGCACAGGAAACTTTGAAACCATCAGGCCCATTTCAGACCTCCAGATATGTAGAAAATTCAAGCTCCCATGCAGCCCTCCAGGGAAACA
Organism: Illadopsis cleaveri; assembly: GCA_013399915.1. Classification (NCBI taxonomy): domain Eukaryota; kingdom Metazoa; phylum Chordata; class Aves; order Passeriformes; family Timaliidae; genus Illadopsis; species Illadopsis cleaveri. The sequence goes on along the minus strand of VXBB01024220.1, from coordinate 833,650 downwards.
GGTGAACCAGGGATCCTAGTCATGGTTTCAGCAATAACAGAATAATGGCAACAAAGTGAAATCAATTGGATTTTGAAGTCAGTAATTTCCTATGTTTGTAGTGTTGAGTGAAAAAAATGAATGCACATGGGAATGTGAACAGACTAATACAAATTATTTACATTGAAAATATCTTTTCAGCAGAAAAATTTCAAAGCATAGGTATTTTATCCTGGCAAGATTTTCATGGAAACAAAAAATATAAGTCACCTGTAAGACTGCTGGCCTTGCAAGAAAATATTAACTGACTTTTCCAGCAGTTCATGCAATCTGTTGCCATAGAAGGATGTTTCACTTTAAAAACTTAAGCATCTGCAGTCACATGCTTTTTTTTAGGACACAGAGAGAATAGTGCTACAGTGCACATCAAAGGCTCATTTGCATGCAGTGCCTCATTATTTTACATCTGCTGAGGCCTTCAAAGTTTTGCTACTATGTGTAAGAAAGATCCCGTCCTTGAAAAGTTTCTTACTAGGTCTGTGAAAAGAAATATTCTCAGATACACACCCTTTGGAAAAAAACTGAGAAGTGTACCACATGATGTGCCTTGAAAGACAGATGAAGGTCTCAGTCAAGCTTTCTAAGGGTTGATAGCAAGGAATTTTTAGAAAGAAAACCTTTTATTTAAAGTATTACATGACAAATTAAATTATGAAATACATGTTCTTCCTCTTTTGTGATCCTAAATCTTGAAATTTTGGTTAAAAAACCCCAGTGTTAATACAAAATTTCACTGGCAATTAAACTTCGACTGATGTATCTGCATCAGTCAATCTTGTAAGACAGGGTGAATCAGAAAAGGTAAGACATTTTTTCTCTAGAAGACTGACTATAGTATTTCCTCCCAAATCATACAGTGTAATGGGTTCAGTCTGGTGAATTCTCCTTCTGGGTCAACACTCAGAGTTAAAACATGCAACTCACTGATTTACACATGGTCGCTGCGCAGGCTCGGACAGTGATGAAGCAGATGCTTTGAAGGCTGGGCAAGCAGAAGACTGCACCAGACCAAATAAAATTTGGGACCCAACAAGAGATGCCTGACTTTGACTTGGGAGTGTGTGAACTTTGGCTTGGGACAGCACAGGACAACAGACACAAAGATGGACAATTTCCCGAAAAAGGAGGTGGGTGGCACCATGGGCTCAGCCTGGCAAATTCACACAGACAAGACTGAGGCTGTGGCTCATATGGGTCAGCAGCTGGGCTGGAGGCAGAGTTGCCAGATTTTCCAGGGGGGAAAAGGCAGTGAAGAAAGGAGCAGTGGAGTACCTGCCCTAGGAAACACTCACATAGCAGACATCCTCATTTAGACAATTACATATTTCTAGGAACAATATCCTTGTGAACAATATCCACATTCTCCAAGGAATGTGATCCTTGGAGAAAAGTAACTGAGCTCTGCTGCCTAATCATTTCCTTTAATTTTAACTTCTATTCTATACATTTCCTCTGCCTAGTCTCCTCCCTGGAGAAAAAAATTCACTTTCCTCACAAAGGCTTTCAAAAACACAAATGGTATCTTTATACAAAATAGAAGCTACAGACATGACTCTCCAAAGCTTTTTTAAACCTTTGGTTCAACAGAGAGTTTTGACAGTATACGTATTTTTTTGCACTATATAATTCCTTTACTGTCCTATTTTTTTCCAAAACATAGGCCAATTCTGAAAGAACAATGTCAACATCAATCCTGAATTCTGGCTGCCTCTAACATAATTATCTAGCATCATTTGAATACAACATAAGCATTTTAAGAAAAAACAAACAAACAAAAAAACAAACAAAAAAAGCCAAACCAAAACAAACCAACAAAAAAAGCAGAAAACCAAAAGAACCTCCAAACCCCAACACAGATATACTACAAATATAGCAGAAATTAAATCAGAAATGATCATCCATGGATTCTCAGTTTAACAGCAAGGAGGAAGTAGGACTACAGGTTGTTTGAGTTACTTTTCAACCTGTGATTCTATAATTACAGGGAAAATAACGCAGGAATTGAATATTTTCATAGAGCAATCTACAGACTAAAATGATGGATGTATTGGCAAAGATGCTCTAGGTGGTGGTCCACAGAGGGTATGACCTTTCCACACAGGTGGGGAGGGCCTGGGAGTTCACCATTTACTCACCTTATTGCTCCACTGCTTTTCTTAGGAGTTCATTTTGGTTTAGCAGTAGTATGACACATCTCTGCTACATTTGATGACCAAAATCCTGAGGTGAGTGACCACTGGGAACAAAGGTCAGCTCAGAAATGTATATTCATACCAGCATCTCTCTCTCAGACACTGCATGTGTGCTCAGCTAATCTACACAGCACACAAGACAAATTCAACCACTGATGAGAAGTCTCTTTATTTGTGGCTGTGCAAAATGAATTCTTGCCCTGATGGCTCCTGGGCAACCCATTTTTCCCAGGTCATGGTAAACATCACTAGATGATCCTTGGGCTGAATAGTGACTTTACACCTGCTGAGTCCATACATGCACTGTTCATTTGCTCAGTTTTGCGTTGTGCAGGTTGGGCTTTGAGCTCATCCACCTGGTGTGTGCAGGATCACAGAATCATGAAATTGATGAGTTGGAAGGGACCCACAAGTATCATCATTTTGAAAAAGCTAAGGAAGGCTTCAGTGTGGCTTGATTGGTGCAGATCTGATGTCCTTATGCACTGGGCTGTGTTAAGGCTTGAAGTCCTCCAGGCAAAAGCCATGGAGCTCTCCTAACCCTGCCCTGGGGCACAGGAAAGCAGTGCAGATAGTCCAGGCTTATGAAGAGGTTCACAGCCACATTTGAATGTTGTCGTGCATGCCTATGACACTGTGAAAAGCATGTTGACACCTATTTTACATGCTCAGGGTGGTTTTCCACATGGAAAGTAGCAAAGCTTGGAGACTATGCCTGGTACTCCCAGTATGAAGCCATCTGCATATGTTGTGAAGGGCCCAGGAGACTCCCAGACACCCTGAGTCTCTCTTCAGCAATAACTAAGGGCATGTTTCATCCCTTCTGAGGCCCTTTGAGTCACAGACAGCTTATCATTTGAAATGCTTCTGGAATTCATATTGAATTGTGGAACAATGAGAGGACTGACTCTGTGGGAACCTGCCCTGTCTGTTACCCCTATGGTGTAACATGGGTGAAACAACAGAGCATGAAGCCATGTGGAAAGCTGAGGCTTTTTGGAAGAGTCTTCAAACATCGCTCTGAGCCAAGGCATCAGGACATCGTGCCGTCCCATCCCTACTGCCAGGGGGAACAATCTCTGGACTATCCAACTACCAAACCACCCACAGTTTTTACATACCTATTTCTTCCACTCTCAAAATTTGTTTTGGCTAATACAGCAGGCCATGGTCAATCAGGAGAACAGGGTCCTGGAAGGAAGCAAGAAGTAATCCAAACCTACAGCATAAAATGAGACAATGGTTGCAACACAAATTTTGTATTGAATGGAATAATTCACTTTGAGATTCTGGATTAGCTTTCTGAATATGAAAGGTGACAGGGTTGCTGATGATCCACGTATGAGTGCTCCAAGCATGAGCTGAAGACTTTCTGGTTTCTGTATTTCTGCTCTGGTCAGTTCTCACATGAAATATTCTCACTCAAGGCCCAGCTCATGGCTAACTAGACATAGATCTTCTATTATAAAAAAGTAATTCCACTAGAATCCTAGTAGAGCATGGACAGTAATAGATCCTTTACTCTTCCCTTTTCTTCAAATGAGGCTTTAACCTTAGGCTAAACAAATCTGCAAAATTACTTCTGGAGGAATTTAATTTCCCTGTTCACTAGTTTTACTTGTATTAATTAAAAGAAAATTCTCAGTCATATCTTATTTGACTGGGAGAAAATATTTTACCATCAAACCTTTCTAAATAAAATATCATTTCTGCTTTGAGTAAGTTCCTCCTCCAAAATTTCCAGGTAAATTATCTAGCTATGCACATTTAATGAGTCCATCTCATTAGCATGTAGGTATCAGTCAGAAACCTAAAATCTATTAAAAATTCAAGTTTATTTCATCTCATCCTGAATTTAGCAATATTCATGTATGTTCCAAGGACATAGGGGAATGTTGGGGTTTTAAAGTGCATACTTTGTTCCTTGCCTTATAGATACCTTTGCACTGCCTTTTGATTTCTAACTGTAGAGCATGACAATCATGTCATTAAGCATCTTGGATCCTCTTCACAGTCAGTCTCAGGAGTCCTAACAAGGGCAGAGAGTGTCTTACAGGGAATCCAAATCTAGATTTATCATTGGGAAAAATCCCAGTTTTACTTGTTTGTCCCTAGCTGTCCTTTTAGTGAGACATTCTGTTTCATGGGAAATAACTGGCCATTTTAACATGGCCTTCTTCTTCTGCAATAATTCAGAGAGGACCAGTTAGACTATTCTTTTGTACTAATAAATAGTTTTTACTAAAATCAGCAGTAGGACAGTACATTTGTGTGATCACAGTCTGCATCGCTCATTCTCAAACAGAACACAGTACCACAGTAGCAAAAAGCAAAAAGATCTGAACAGTTCATTCCAATTTTGCTAAATGGCCAATCAGTTTGCAGGTGTTACAGAGGAATGTAGTATCAGCCACTGAAGTTATTTTCCACTGAAAGACTTGCTCAACACAATCATAAGCACAGGCAACCTTTCAGAGGCAGACTGGTTGCCTATCCAAAGGTTAGAGAGACTCTCCAGAAAGGTGGAATGAGCTTCTTGTCAGCAATAAGGTCAAAGTGATCAGGTTTTTTAGCTTCTCTTTCTATCATAACACTGTATTTTCACACAACTGGGTCCATGGCATACAAAAATTCACAGCTCTGGCTAGGTCCCTACCTCTCTCCCAAGGCAGCAAAAATCAGCATGTTTCATAATCTGTGTTCTTGTATGAACATGGTGCTAATAACACCAAGGTCATGGGTTTGACACCCACCCATATGAGCCATTCACTTAAGAGTTGGACTGGACAATCCTTCTGGGTCTCTTCCAACTCAGAATTCAGTGATTCTGTGATTCTGTATTTGTCTCTGGCTGTAATAGTTGAGTTTCTACAATCGGTAGCATGTCTTAACTACACTCATTGGAAACTGGCCGTGTAACTTCTGGTGGGAAGTATCATGGTTTATCCCTCCTTCCTCCCTGCAGATGTCCTACTTGGGCATTCAGGGATGTCATAAACTCAGTCCTCAGTTCTGCCCAGTGCCCTGGGCAGAAGGGAGGCCATCCCACATCATGTGACTGTGGTTGCTCTCGGATCATGTGGATTTACATATCCTGCCAAATAGCTATTCCCATAAACATACCATGGATGGTGAACTTTTATTATGGCAACATGATCAACTTGCAGAAAGGCTACCTTTCTAGTTAAATGGCTGGAGTGCTTGTTAGAGTCATCTCTCTTACTATGAATGCCTTTCTTCCCTCCAGGACAATACAGACAGAGAATTTGAACATTTATTATCCAATAATGAGTTATTATCTATCATAAAATATCATGAAAAGTAGTGATTGAAAAAAGCTAAATTTTTCTTAACATATAAGGAGTTTTTCTTAACATCAGGAGTTCAGGGCAGCAAAAATAATTTAATAACTATGAAATGACAGAAAAGATAATGTACATTATATCAATTCTCCAGTAGATACTGGTCACAAAGGTTATCTGATTGAGGTTCTCTGGTGTGTATAATACAGCAGGACTGTAGTAGTCTCTGAAACAAATACAGCTGAATAATTCAAGTTGACATCTGTCTGGGTGCACTATCACAACTTGTTCCTTAAATTCCTAGATGCGGGTCTAAGATGTTTGTTCACATCCATGAGCAGTGAATGAACAATCCTCTCCCAAGACAGGTGTCCATTAGCAAAATGGCATGCCTCATTTGGCCTTAAGCATGGGTGACAGCTAATAAAAGCATATGAACATGTGCTATGCGTGTAGATGTCATAAAGCATAATCCTCTTTGCTCTATGCAGAAGTATTTCCTATTGCTCTGATTACTGTGAGTGCAGGGAAGTATTTCAGCATGGAAAATTATGTCCCTAACATCTGTGTCCAGGCTGGAAACATGCAAATATTGTAGAGTGCTTTTCACAAACATCCATTCAGGGGTTATTCCGCTCCTGCTGTCTATCAGCAACAGGATCCCTATAAAGACACTTCAATGATACATGCTCCCTTCCTGCCAGCTGTCACAGTGGCTGCTGCTGGGCCTGACAAATGGCGCAGAAAAAGGCTGATGCCCCTTCCTGGTGCAAAGTTGTAGTCCAAGAAGGGCAAAATGTTACTCTGGGCTACTTTCTGAAGCAAATCATGAATGGAGCATCTATCCTATAAACCACCAGGTGGGTTTCAGCATTTGTGTCCAACTTTTTCCCTATGCCTTAAAAAGAGATGTGAAAATACCTTCTAATATGCTCACTGATAGGAAAGATACATTTCATTTTAAATCTTTTATGTGACAGTATGTTTCACCAAGTAGATCATAAAAATTTAAATTACTGAAGAGAGAGAGAGGAGACATGCAAATGCTTCAGAGCTTACTGAAAGCTTGTACAAATCTGACTGTGCATCAGACTTTTCACTTAGGCAAACATTTTCCATCTCCCAAAGAAGAGTTATTCTGACTAAGGAAGGCTTGAGCAGTGGACATTGATTTCAATTGCATTTCTGCAATACAGCTAACTGCAACAAACATGTCAAAGTTGATATCCCCATAGTATTTGAAAGCAAACTGCCTCAAAGCAGCAACTGAGAGCTCCTGCTAGATGAGTTTTCCACAATAAAGCAAGAAACTCTTGTTTGTCTGAAGCAATACAGTGTTTTCTTCTAAGCTAGCTGAAATAACAAGCCTATGGGAGTGTCTGTCTTAGATACTTAGACAGCAAGGAATTACTACTAATGCAGGACACAAAAGAAAAGAAAACCATAAGAAAATATCCTTAATGACACAAAGTTGGTTTCTGCATCTGAAAGCACCAGGTAACAGCCTCTGTCTCTCGACTTTTAGATCTTCTAACAATCACCTTCAAGCATTCTCCAAATACGTCCTCAAAATAATGAAGCTCCCCAGAGAAAAAGGACTACAGAAAACAAACCTATGCAGTATTCATCACAATCAATATTCTTTCACAACTTCACCATGCTCCTTACCTGCCTGCAACACTATCACACCTTACACTTTGGTTTTACACACAGATCCTCAGTGCTTTCTGGGCTTGTACACAGCACTAAACAAAATGGTAAATTCGCTTACAAAGTTTGGCCAGATGAGGATTCAGCAGTGGCTTGTGTGGCTGTGGGACACACCAAGAGGCAGCTGTTGAACAGCTCCTCCAGTACTGCTTGACTGACATATAAAGGTCAGTGCTTCAAGACACAGTGCTCTTGAGCATATTGTGAACCCTCTTCCTTGTACTGGCTTAGCATCTTGGTGCTTCTTTTTTCTCTCATTCTTCATTGCCATTTTGGTTTCCTGATCCTTGGCTTAGCTTCCAGTCATCTTTCCACACTGCGGGGCAGATCACTGTCTATCACGATGTCCAGCTGACAGAACTGGACAAAAGAGGAAAAGGGGGAACTGAGAAATTATTTGCATTCACTTAGCAAGTGGTAGAGGAAGGAGTGAGAGAAGACACTCAAGTGAGTATTCACAGAGGGAAGAGCATTAGCCATTAGCTCAGGAGCAGAGGCCACTCTGGGCATGGTTACAACAGGAAGACCACCAAAGAAGAGGACACACTGAGATACCAGGAAGATGTCCTGTCTTGCAGCCAAAGCATGCACAGGAGGATGAGTGCTGGTGCTTGGAGCAGACCATGTGTGACATAAGGAGCTATGACTCCTCACTGACATGGAGGAGGGATCTTCCAGCTCCTCACTGACATGGAGGGCAGAGGCAAACAGGGAGACCCAGACAGGTGGAGAGTCTAGTGCATAAAAACTACGGAGCAGATTCCCCTCTTTCCAAGACATCACACAGATATATGGATATATTTCCCTGAAAGTGAGCACCAACCAGGCCAGAAGTGTGTTTGGAACACAGAAAATATAATTACCAGTTTTGGGATTTGGAGGGTTTCCAAAACAGTTCTCCTAGCTGGAGGCAGATGCCACAGGCCACTGAGTTTAATAAAACAGTCCCAACCAAAGGTTTACAGCACTAAACTGCACACTTGAGGCCAGATTTGCAATAACAGATGGGCAAAATATAAAGCAGCACAGGCTAATTGGGTGCCCTGTTAGTGGACGCTTTCCATAATCCAGGGGATTTTTGAATGACATATGTTTATCTTTTCCCCTTCTTCAGATACTATTCCATTATACACAGTAATGAGACACCTGGCTTGGTGATTACTGGGCTGAAAAACCTAATGAGGATGTTCCCTTACTGTGTGCCAGCTTTTTCATTGGTAAAACATAGATGTTTACCCTGACGCTTCTTTGGGGTCATCATGAGACTGGCTGTCTGAAAATCTCCATGACTGGAACTATCAGCAATTGGGAGGCACCTGTGCCTTGGCTAAGAAAGTCACCTGGAGGTCACTTTTTAGGCACAGAGGAAAGGTAGAGTGGGAAAAGGATGAAAAGAAGTGGAAATTACTTCAGACGTCACAGACAGTCTGGATAGGGGCACAGCAGCAGTGAGTTCACAAGACCTCAGTTACCACCCTTTTTTGGAGGTAAGAAGCCAGCCTGGTGTCCTACAGCCATTTGAGTAGCCCACCTCTGCTTGGGGCAGCAACAGCACTTGAGCAACATTCCCTGAACTCCACATGCAAACAGCAGAATTGTTCCTCCAAGAAGGCTGGGGTCACTGAAGTATTGTGGTGGAGGTTTTTTATTTCTTAGCGATGCACAGATCTTTGTGTTCATAACCCTTGTGCAAGCAAGAGACCTCATGATGGACCATTGCAAAAGTGACTGTCATTTCCAACATTTCCAACACACATTTAAATGGAATTTCTTGCTTTCTGTGGCACAACCACTATCCCACCAAACATTGAATTGTTTTTTATGGATTTTACAAATCCATTTGTGTCCCTGTCCCTTTCCTTCTACCTTTACACGTATGTTCATTGCCCCAGGTGGACATAAGATCCTGCCACCTGCCCTGAGATGTATGTCAAAGCTGGAGCAGGGCAGGTCTCTACCTATTCTCATCTTTGAACACCTGTGGAATTGCTGGTATGGAGCTCTGAAGAGGAGCTGACTCTGGCCACAGAGACTAAGCGAAGCTCAACACTAGCTGAGTTATTGGAGACAGGCACTGAGTAATCGTGTTCTTACCTGTATAAACTGGAATCAAAAGTGAGTTATTCAGTCAGTGGAAATAAATGGATTTTTCCAGCTGGTGTGGCTGACGTGTACCGTGTATATCACATTTATATATCTTCCTTCCACCAACCAGCACCCTCTTCAATAATCAACTCTATAGCTATAACAATTCTACTGACTGGAAAGAAATGTGTGTTCACAACATGAGCCAAGAGATAAATCTTGTTACAGAGCCGGCAACACATTCCATGCATTACATGTGCCAAAGGAGTAGGATTTATTCAGGTCATTTATGCTCCACTGGAGTGGAAAAAGGGAAAAAAAATAGGCTTTGCTATAATGAATTGGACTCTTTGAGTCCTGCAAAGAATAATACCCATGCATGGGCCGACAGGGATTGCCATCCATCAAGGCAGCAAGGGGTGGCCTTGCAGGACGTGTCTGTCCAGGTGCGCACCCTTCCTTCTGCAGCTGTCTGTCCTGAGAGCCCTGCTCCTTGTGCTGCTGACCCCAGAGCAGCCCCTCACACAGCCACCACCATGCTCTCCCCACCCTTCTCAGGAGCACCTCCTGCTGCCCGACACACCCTGTCCCCTGTGAAAACCCTTCATGCAGCTCCCTGCTCCTTTCAGACAGGCCACTCTGAGGGAGTTTCATTTTGCACAAGTTATTGTTCATCCTCCAAAAATGCCCGGAGGAAAGTGACCAGTGTCCCACCTGGCTGTGCAGCTGCAGATTCCTGTGATTTAAATAGGGCAATGAGGAGAAAAAAGGGCAGAGGAAGAGGAGCACAGCAGGCCAGAGCTATGGCTGAGACCAGATCTGGCTTCAAAGCCATCGCAATTCCCTCAGACAAAAGAGGAGAAAATAATTTATAAACTTCTGGGAGTTGCTGCCTCCTCCTTCTCCTGTGTCTGTCCATAGAGCTGTGAGCTCTCAAAGCAGAAATCACCCCTTTCCCAAGATTAAGAAAACAACTAGCACATTATAGCTAGTGCTACAACTACAGGCACCTGGTTGGTATCTCCCAGGTATTGTAGGTAACAGTCTATCTATCTATCTATCTATCTATCTATCTATCTATCTATCTATCTATCTATCTATCTATCTATCTATCTCTTTATGCACCAGCATCTTTCCTTTCTTCATCACACTTAAAATTCATTGTCACAGAGGATGGGAAGTTAAAGGAGAAGAATAAAGCAAGAACAAAAGGGCTAAAGTTCTGTATTTGAGTTTCAGTATCAAACAGAATAAACACATCAGGATGTCACAGGCCACCTGTCCCTGCATGGGGAGAAGGGGCAACAAGTTCACCTTTACTCCAATGGAAATAACATCAATGGTGCTTTTAACCCTTACTAGCTTGCACTTTATCCAGAAGAACTGTGTGAAGTTAAAGCAGCCAAAAAAGTATCTTGAAATGTAGAAATGCAGGTAGGGAATTGTTTTCATGAAGAATTCAAATGGATCTGTACTTTTTGAAAGTGAAAATTAAATGTATTTTTCTGAATTAATATCAGTGCAGTAATACACGTGTGGATCTGAAACGACATGATCTTTAGTCTTTCATTGCGAAGGTATTTTTGATAGTGTAGATACTTCCAGCTTTTGAGTGAAAACCAGCAGACTACCAGAATCAAGTATTTCAAAAAACTTCAAGCTGCACAGGCAGCCATCAATTACATACTTGTCATTCAATCTATTGGCTCTACATCTGCATTGTCACAGGGAGAAAGAAACAAGAACAATTACACTGTGATTAAAATGCTAATGAAAAGATCTAGAAGGGAGAGTGCCTTTGAAAGAGTGAAGGAAATGTTTGCACAGCTCCTGAGTGTCTGGTAACGCTAAGCTTCTTGGTCTTTCTAGATTGAGGCAGGTTTTCCCATATTGTCATAACACAAGATGTCCTGGGGAGGATGGTTAAATATACCATGTTCCACTAGGCACAGAGAATTTTTAAATTCCTCAACTGATGAACCAGATCAGATCTCAGCTGACTTGTTTTCCAATCATCCCATCCCTCCTCATTGGTCTGGCCAAGAGAAATGAACAGGAAATGCATGGCATCACAGAAGTGAATGGGATGGAAGACTGTGGAAAATTTCCTTTTCTCTGCCATCCTCTCGGAATGAGACACGTATCTAAAAATGACATACTTGAGGTGACATAGCACAATCTCTGAGGCACAGGATGCAGAAGAATAGTAGGTGTCAGAGGATCAGCAAAGGAAGGGTGAAGTATATGATAGCACAGGATTTGGAGTGGACAGTGGGATCACTGACTAGCTGACAGCAGTCTTTGCAGGCTACCTAATATAAAGTCAATCCTTACACAAGCACAATCCATCATGAAATGCTGAAGGATGTTCCTGTTGGAAAGAAAATATATCCTAGTGTCCACTTACTATCACAGTCAGAAGGACACCCACTATTCTGTCTGATCTTACTCACAGCCATCTAGGTTTAATTGTTCATACAAATCTTCCCTACTACTGTCTCTAAGAAATAACAGTCCTAAGGTGGTTTTGTGAAAAAGAACTTACTGTGACATCATCTGTTAATGCAAGTTTCATTTTATGCTATTTCATCCTAACCTCCATTTGTAGTCTTTTTCTCATTCAGAACTGGATTTTTTTGGTTTCTTTAAATTTTATGTTATGTGTAATGTGTATATTCATGTTTAATTGTTGGGGGATATGTATGTTTAGGCTATGCTTTCCCTTTTTCTTAAATGGAGATGCTGTGGGTTTTTTGCTTTCAGGGAAGATATTTGAAAACAAAATGGTGTAAGAAGAAGACGATTAACACAATGGGATGCACAGTTTCAGGGTAGGAAATGCAGTTGTGTATTGCATATGGAGGCATTTATTGAACTGCAGCTTAGGTACAAATATTAGTAAAATATATGTATGCTTACATATATATGCACTCCATAATCAACAGTTTCAGGGAGACAATAAGGTAAACTGTTCAGAAACACAAGAGATTTGAAATGTTGTAATTTCTTTCTAAAGAGAGTTGGAATTCAGCCTTGTCTTGGTTTGGGAAGACAGGTATCTGCCAGGGAAAGCCGGAGCTTCCCTTGGAA
>VXBB01024220.1:780710-821196 GCA_013399915.1 Illadopsis cleaveri | reverse complement strand
ACATTTGGTCTCCTTGGTAATTTATGGGGAAAAAATTCTTTAGAGAGGAAAAAAACAAAAAAAAAACAAACCTAACCCCCAACAAGCCTCAAAATGGAATTTACAAAACCACACAAAAGGCAAACTGATTCACATTTTTTGGTTGTATGCTTATCCCTAAGAAAGCAAATAATACACAAAACAATAAATAGTAAAAATAATGAGAGCAGATATTATGCATATTTTTGTATGTCCTGATATTTCTGCCCCCTTAAAATCAATAGGAAAGGCAGAGCCCAAAGCCAGGATACCGCAGTGGCTCCAGTATAGTTGGCACAATCCAGCTGCACTGCTGGAGCAGATGGCTCAATATAAACAAAAAGAGTTGTCAGTGTCTTCAGATAGATAGATCTGACTAAGCAGCCGCTGATGTTTGGGTTTTTTCGCAACCTCCCTCCAAACCATATTACAAATATAAATATGCCATTGCTGAAGTAACTACTCTGTTCTCTATTCATTCCCAGGAATAATGGCTTTTGTAACAATCCAGATCACTTTCTCATAGCATCCTGATGAATACAAAAAGCCAAGAACATGCACAGGCTGGGAGGAGATACCCAAAGTTTTCCACGGATAACTTGTGTCCAGGCCTATATCCCACCTAGCAGTTCAAGATCCACTCTTAGCATGGGTGTCTCCACAGGCTGGGGCAACTAAAAAACATCAGTGTCATTAAGCAGAGCCCTAAAAGGAGTGATATTCATGCTTTGAAATCCCCCCTGTGGAAAAGTAGGTCTTCTTCAGGAAAACCTGGATCAATAGGGAAACACCAGTTCCTCCTCTGCCATATTCTCTATGCATACATTATCTAGACAAATCTTCCCAGAAACAGAAGACTAACACTGCTAATCAGCCTAGCATATTAAATATTCCTGATGCTTCAGGGGGAGTGGGGGAAGTCAAATGTAATTGTCCTGAGCAGAATGTATTTCCATAACAATGAAATCTCAAAATCAGTCCCGTGTTCATTTTAGCTAAGGAAAATTAGCATACCCCCAGATATTTTGGGTCAGTGGGGAAACCATTACAGCCTTCTGAATCTATGAAAGCCATTTTGAGCTGTATTGTTTTATGATGACTCTGTTGCTGCAATGTGACAAAATGGCACAGGTTTTAGTTCAGACCAGTAGATGGGGATTAATCAAGCTGTTATTCTTGCTGTTGTATACCACCAGTGGAGGCTTTTAACTAACCAGCTGAGAGACTTATGACTGTGGAAATTGGTTTTTTGCATATTCATTAAGAAGGAGAATTGTTCTCCCTTAGCAGAGCAATCTATATGAGAGCAGAGGACCAAAACTTCCAGCAGAGCCAGGCGAACAGCCTGGTTACAACTGAGCCACATCTCTGGCAGTGGGAATGAGAATTTGAATGCCCTGGGAATCTGGACTAGTCTGTAAATAAGAGAGTATTTTCCCTGCAGACAAAATCCCTGCAGAGTTTAAAGGGACAGCAGGAAGCACTACATTTTCTCCTGAAGCCATATAAAAATTAGGTAAAAATAGAAAAATCTGCGGTGTGCTCCTCTCACTGTGACATGGGACTGTTACCTCTGCATCTGGAGAGAACAGATTTGGAAGAGGTACAAAACCTCCTATTGTCTTTATCAATCTCCCGGTGAAAACATTGACATTGAGGGAAGAAACTTTGAGCTGCTGCTGGGAGTTTTTGATTGGTTTGAAGGGTAGAAGAAGCAGCACCTGGATCTCTAAATGAGAGAGCCTGGTAGACACAAAGTCTAGGCATCTGAAACAATCACCTAAGATAGTTACCTTCATAATTGGCTGAGGAACAATCATCATTAAAGCACAGGTCAAACCACCATGAAGTATATCTGACACGTCAGACTGATATTGGGAGCTGTGCCCCAAGTCAGTTTGTGTCACTTCACTGCCCAGAGGTCCCAAACACTGCCTTCTAGCACTGGCATCGTGACCTGTTTTGTAGGTATAAAATTGGTTGGCACAATTGCCACTTTATCCTTAAATCCAGACATGACCCTTGATATCCTCAGGCAGGTAGACTTTTTGTGATGTTTTTGCAGCTTCCTCTGATGCACTGCAATGCCATGTACTACACATGCCTGTAAGACACCATGGTCCTGGGTGAGGTGTGTGTAGAAACAGGTACCCCAGACTCTGCACAGTGTCTAGAAAACTGCTGAACTCAGAGATAATTGATGAAGACAAGTTTAGTGCATTTGGTAGGTTTATATTTTTCTAAGTCATGGTTCAGACTGGGCCTTGACAGTCTATTTTTCAATGTCAAACCCCTGTGGAGTATTATTTCCAGAAATGTTTAATGACTATTTAATAACAGCTGCATAAAATATCTCTGATCATATTTTAATATTTCCAATGGCAGAACTATTCAGTGATTAAGTATTTTATGATTATTAAAAATATATCACTCCTTTTTGAGAGAGCTGTCCTTAAAGCAAGCCCTGGTCATGCAGCATGACCCTCTCATCCCAGCTGAAAGAGCAGTCCAGGCATGAGCTACATGAATCAGAAGAAGAACCAAGGGAAATGCTTTGCCTGCTCACAGGAACTCACAGTGGCAGAACCTGTGCCTGGCTTTTTAGAAAGGCTGAAAAATTATATCACTTAAGCATTTGCAAGTGGGCAGATAATGAAAAGATACTAGTAATGAAATTCCTTGCTTGAAGGCACCAGCTGGTCACCAGTGGGATGCAAGGTGAAAATTTATCTTCTGATGGCTGCCTGAAGAGCCCAGAGCAGATGCTAACATGTTACTGGAGTGCTTGGTCTTTCCCTGAAAGTTGCTGCCCAGAGGTCAGATACGGCTGTGCAGGGGGGTTTCACACCCCAGCTGCATCCAACCTCAGCCTCATGAGTAGCAAAGGTGAAGTGGGCACAGTGGATGCTACCAGAACCTGCCTGAGCTTGCAAAAGGCACTTGGGGCCCCTCTTTGTGTCTGGAGTGTTTCTGCTCTCCTCAGCTCAGTCTGGCTGCCTTTCTCTTTGCTTTAGGTTTTGGAGCCAAATCACATTAACACCTTGTGGCAATGTCCTCCTCCAACCCTGGGGTGAAGCCATAACCCTCAGTAAGGGCTGTGATGGCTGCATCCAGTTCACTCTGGGGAGCAGATGTCAACAGGATAGCTGAGGGTGGTCTGGAATGGTGACCCTAACATCTTGTTGGTATGCAACTATAAGTCAGTCACATTTCTCCATAGGTAGTGGACAGGCCAGGCCCACTGAGCAATTCTATATGGCAGCAGGCTGCATGCCAGGATCTCCCCTCGAGCAGGGACATCAGGGTTATTCCTCAGTGTTTAGGGAATCCTTATAGCATCAGATACTAAACTTTGAAATCTTAGCTAAGTGATATAAAAGTTGTGCATATATAATCCTTCAGACATGAACTGTTGACCAAACTGGGACCAGGATTGAGGCTAGGTTCTTCTCTGAAAAGGAGTTTAGAATAGTTTAGTTACATAAGGGGTCTTTTCTGAGGCCCACAACTCAACAGGGGGTCTTCCTGATAGTTCTGACTTTGCATTCAGTTAATAACCAAGTTTACCTTGCCATCAAATCTTGTTAGACCTCTGTCGCATTTACCATTGAACATTCTTAACTCACTGGTTTAGATCAGTAAAGGATATTGTAGCTTCCCTCATACAAGTGAGGTGCTTGACTCCACCTGTGACACAGCTACACCCAGGAGTTAACCTGCCTTGGGAGAGATGATGTGCACTAAATCCTCATGAATCGAGCCACTTGTCAACGTGGATGTTAATTCCTGATGCTAGTCAGGAACTCCCTATTACAGAAGGTGTTACTTTTCTTTACCCAGGTATCATCTGGAGCCAGCTGGTGGCACCTCCCTCCTCCTGGTCTGAGACAGGCCTGGGTATCGCTGCCAACCATACACTCCATTTTCTACAGTGACTTTTGGGGTTCACAATACTCCCAGGGACATCTGTAATAACCCAAAATTGTCTCTGGTCCCAAACAGGACTGCAGGTTAAGCATGCTAAGTGGTTACATGCTACAGCCTTCAGGTCGATGAAAGAAATACTTTAAAACAAGTGAAATATGTGTGTCTGTATCCGCATGAAATAAAATATGAAGAGAAAACTTACATGAGTTTACAGTGTTTACACGTTTACATGACCATTAAATGCCAGTTCCTTGGAAATAGATTATTGCCCAGTTGACTCAAATTCTTGGTTTCCGTAATTTATTGAGAGTTTCAAGTTACCACTCTTCTTAAGATGAGGTGGGTGTGAGCTGGGGAAGCAAAATATGTTCTTAAAGCACTTTGCATTCCTAAAGGGGATTGAAATAATCCTAGACCCTGTTACATTTCCATTTTTAACTGAATTAGTGACCTTGTTGAAATGTGCAGCAATTAGACTTTTCTTTGCAAATAGACATGGTTCCAGAAAGAATCTTTTTTTAATGTATCTATCCTCATCACTATTTTTCTCTATGTTACATGTGCATTTAAATTCCATTTTGAATGGGCTACACCAGTCTGAGACCTTTAAAGTGCAGCTACCTCTGAGGAAAAACACCTGTAAAATCTATTCAGTCCATTGCAGAGTATCAATATGGAAGAAAATTCTGCTGAGTATCTTGAAGATTTATGCCTGTTCTTTCAAGAATTTTTACAGCTTATGTCTTTTTGGAACTGGCATTTCCTAAAGCTGTCTGTAAAAGAGCAATCCATGGCAACATAAAGGCATCAGTTTATCTGCTGCTTTCTAAAAGGGAGCAGTGTCTCTTTATAATTCCAGCATTTACAGTAAATCTAAGCTTATGTACAACACCGTTGCTAAATTCATTGTTTAGTATTGATGATTTTACTTTTACCAAAGGAAAGTGAAGAACTCCCTGTAACTAAACTATTCCTTTGAGTGGTGTGATTTTAGTACAAGTTGTATATCAGTTCCAGAGTATTTACTTTCTGCTGAGTGAGTGAGTGACATGACCGATGCAACTCATGTAATTCAGACTTCTTGGTGTGTTGGAGGAAGTAACAGGGCATGGAATTCTCTCCCTTTCTGTGTGTGGAGATGCTTGGTCAGCCATCTGCATGGGAAAGTTATCGTTCTATAGATTCTTATAACACCTTGATCTATCAATCTTTTCTAATACCTGGCTGACAGCTTACCCTTAACGAGCCTCACAAGGCAATATTCAAAAGAGTCTGGCTGCTGCCTCTTCCTTCAGACAGCATCACACCATTGAACCAGTGTGGTTCAGCTTCGCCAGGCAGCTAAGCCCCAAGCAGACACCGTCTCAGTCTTTATCTGTGGGATGCAGAAGGTAATTGGAAGGGTAAAAAGGAGTGTGCTGCTTTGGGCTGGGGTAGAGGTAATTTTATTTATAGTAGCTTGTATTGGGCTGTGTTTTGGATTTGTGTGGAAACAGTATTGATAACTGAGGGATGTTATCATATTGGCCAAGGCCCTTTCTGCACATAAGGAGGCTAGGGGTTTGGATTTGGGAGGGACAGAGCTGGGACAGCTTGACCTCAGCTGACCAAAGGGACACTCCAGACCATGTGGCATGATGCTCAGCATAGAAAGCTGGGGGGAGGAGAAGCAAAGGGACGCACATCTAGAGTGATGGAGTTTCTCTTCCCAAGTCACCGCTATGTGTGTTGGATCCCTGCTTTCCTATGGATGGCTGAACACCTGCCTGCTCATGGGAAGTGGGGAAGTAATTCCTCTGAACACTTTGCTTGTGTGCATGACTTTTTCTTTAGCTATTAACTTGTCGTTACCATGACCCGTGAGGTTTTTTAGTAAATTTACTGTCTTGGATCCATTTTCAAATTCTCAGTGGAATGATCATAAAACTATAGAATGGTTTGGGGCAGAAAGGACCATTCATCTAATCCAATCTCCTGGCATGGAAAGGAATATTTTCTACTATAACAGCTTGCTCTAGGCCCCATTTAGTCTGGACTTGGGCAATTTCAGTGATGCTGCACCTACTCTGGGCAACCCGATCCAGTGTCTCACCACCCCCATCACAAAAATTTTCTTATTTCCCATCTCAATCTACCTTCTTTCAGGTAGCTGTTAAAGCTGTTGCCCCTTGTCCTGTTATGCCCTGGTAAAAGATCTCCTTCCATCTTTCTTACAAGCCCCCTCTACATATTGAAAGGCCACAATAAGGTCTATCCAGAGCCTTCTCTTCTCCATGCTGAACAACACCAGAAATGGTGGCTTTGCACTCATGTCACAGAAAAATGGGGTACAATGGTATCTTTGCAGGTAGAGACATTACGTCTCATACAGAGAAGAAAAATGAATGGGCTGGAGGTTTTTCTCTTACAGAGGAAGACAGGCACACTTGCTCCTGCCCACAGCCTAATCCTGAGATCTCTAGATAGGGATGGTGTTTCCATCAACCTCAGCCCTAGTCCTATGCTAGAAAAGACTGCTCAACCTCCCATGTAGGCATACCATGGGATTTTTTTCCAGGCAGCACACCCCTTAATGCCTGACTTCAAACTCAGATCAAAACCTCTGCATCCAGCCAGTCCATGCCCAGCATCAGTTGCATGAGGCACACAAATGCATGGGGAGATAATTGCTCCACTGTTGTTTCCTTGAGGCACTGAGATGTACATTGTGATCTCCTTTGGGATACCTTGTGAGGACAGAAAGAGCATTTTTGAGCAGTTATTTGTGATCCAGCCCTCCTTTGGCTTGTTTGCATGGGAGACACATGGCTGTTCGGAAGGAGTCTGAATGAGACTTATTTATTCTTGTGGTCTCTGAAAGGTTATCACCTGCATCAAGCTGCAGAGGACTTGTCCTGTCATGTTGTCTGAATAAAAACAGCTCCTAAACCTGCATGACTTCAATAACCTTAGTGAGACCTTGTTGGTTTTGATGGAACAAGTGGACAGGACATCAGATGCCAAGGATTTGCTTGTCATCTCCATTGTAGCTCCAGTTTGAGATGCTTGCTGGGCTATGGAAATCTGTCACAGACTAATCTGCTTGGGATGTCAAGGAAGCCAGAGCTGAAGCCTTGATGTATGAATCTTCTGAGCTGATAACTCTCTGCTGGGCTTTGATGAATGCATAAAGAGTTGGCAGATGAGTGGGGTTTTTGATTAACTGTGCTAGTCTATGCACACTCAAGCTTCAGTGAGATTGTATATTGTCAGTCTGCTGTCTCCTGTGTGCTGAATTCTCATTCAAGCTTTGTATTTAACAGAAAATTTTGATTTCTCTTTCACTATGGAGTTTAAAATGAAGTTCAGATACAATTTACAGCATTATAAAGACTGGATAATAATTTCTGTCTCTGTAACTAGCTTTGAGATGGGATTACCTTTCATGTTTATAACTTCTTGTATTCACATTTGCATTAATGCATTTTTCTTAACAAGATGAAATTATTTCTCCACCAAGCACATCCATCTGGAGTTGGGCTCATGAATATTTTTTCCCAGGTGTCAAGCTCCTCAGTTTCTGAAAAAAAAAAGAAGTTAACTTATGCTTTTTAAAGGGCAACTTGGATCTAACTGAATCATTCAGACACAGATGAAACCTTAAAAATTACTAGGAAGATCCAAATTTATATGGCAATGCGCATCCTGAGCAGGACAAACAAACATACAGAAAATATGTATTTCAAACCTGTAAGAGAAGAGAAATAGTGCATCCTGCTTTTCTTGTAATAATGCTGCTTCCTAAAGCAGTGCTTAGACAGCCACCAAGATGGGGAACGACTATGGTCATCAAGGACAAACATTACAGGTAATGCCATTTCTGTCCTGTTTTGCTTGTGGACTAAAAGCAAAGTGAGGCTGTAGTAACAAAAACAGACACACAATGTAAGAAGGATAGAATGCTATTAGAAAACATCCAAAGAAGCCTATGAAGATGGTGAAGGGTCTGGAGGGGAAGCCATACAAGAAGCAACTGAAGTCACTTGGTGCGTTCAGCCTGGAGAAGAGGAGACTGAGGGGAAACCTCATTGCAGTCTGCAACTTACTCATGAGGGGAAGAGGAGCGGCAGACTCTAATCTCTGCTCTGTGGTGACCACTGACAGGACCCAAGGGAATGGCCTGAAGTTGTGTAAGGGGAGGTTTAAGTTAGATGGCAGGAAACTGTTCTTCATTCAGAGCAGTGGCTGGGCATTGGAACAGGGTCCCCAGGGAAGTGGTCATGGCACGAAGCCTACTTGAGGTCAGGAAGCATTGGGACAATGTTCTCAGGCACATGGTGTGATTCTTGCGGTTGCCTTGAGCAGGGCCAGGAGCTGGACTTTGATAACCCTTGTGAATCTTCTCCAACTCAGGGTATTCTAAGACTCTGTGGTTTTATGATAATCCAAAAATAGTCAACATTGCAAGGTGCAAATATTGCCCTGGGGTGCCTTGATGTATTTTTTGTTTGTCATTTTCTTATCCTAAATATTGAACATGTTCTTATAGCCATTGGTTTTAATCAAGTTTCCATTCAATCAGCATGTCAGACTGTCTGGTGCAAATCATCCCGGTCTAACTATTTTCCTGCTTTGAATTAGCTGGGAGTGCATCTTGATACTTTGGGATGAAACGTCTCATAGCCAACATCAGATCTCATTTTTGCAGCACATTTGTGTTGACTATGAGAGTTAATCCAGTTTTCAACAATGTAAATGAGGCCATACCCTGTCTCTGACCCATGAGCTTGTACCTCTCCATACTTGATCTCACCTTGTCACTATGATGGCAGTAAAGCATTTGCCTGATGAAGAATTTTATGGCTTCATCTGCTGTATTCTTCTGTACTGTCCCTTCCTAATATCCATTTTTTCCAAAGAAATCACTATGGAGAATTAACCCAGAATATGCATTATTTAATAATTATTGTATATTACAATTATTCAGTAATTTTAATACATTGCCTCACTGCTCTATCTTGAAACCTTTCTGCCAGTGTCAACTATATTTGTAGGAAGACATCTCTTAATTATCCTCAAATTTATTACTTTAGCTCTTAAACTGGATACAAAATCCAATTCAATTCAACATAAAAGTTCACAATAGAGCAATTTATTGAGGTAAGTCATCTCCATTGTATGAAACTCCTGAAAAGGAAGAGACGAGGGAGGAATATCAGACACTGGGTTTTCCTGCCATGTTTTGCATTCCTTGGTGCACAAGTTTCAGAGAAGCCTCTCAGCCTCTTTTAACTTATTTTCATTATGATGGGCAATGGTGGCACTTACTGCCTCCACCCTTTCCTGTGCCCTTTACTATTTCTAAGCCATGCAGGACTCAAAATTCACAGTCTGGATGTGCTACCGGGGTTTTGCATCTTGCATGGCTCCGTAGCCTGATGTATTGACAATGTTTAAATGTTTTTATTGCTTCTGTATATCCTGTCAGCTGTTCTTTCTGCAGAAAAGCCCAAGAGGCCTTTAGGAAGAATTGGTCACAACTGATGGGTTTTGAAAACACAATTTTCACTGTCCTTTGTGGGAATGGTGCCATTTACAACTACTTCTGGCGGTGTGCCCCTCTGTGCCCAACAGAACCAGGAGAAACCAATGAAGTGTGTGGCTGAAGTGTTTCTTTTATTGCTTTGGGGACCTCACAAGTTTTGAGTTAGACATGAGGAATTAAAGGAAAAAAATTCCAAAGCCAGTTCATTTCATCTGTGTTTGGATGACATTAAAAGGTCTGTGTCCTACTACCAGAGCTCGGTATGCATGACCCGTTTGCTCTGAACAAGTCATCCCATCTCTACTGAAAGGTGTGTGAACCACTGAATAGTACAGAAAAGCCAGTGTAAAAAGGAAGAGGAGGGAAAATCCCACATATTTTGAGTTACAAAAGCTCTACTTGTTCACTTCTTTTGAACACAATGCGACATTTTCATACACCAGTCTTCAGTGACTTTTAAGGTGTCTTTCAAAGTGACTGAGTGCACTTCAGACCACAGCCTCCCATTTTTCACCCAGCAAGCAGTGCACCTGTCCAAGCCATGAGCAGTCCGCTTCTGCAGGAGAGTGCTGTGGGACATGCTGTTAAAGGCTTTACTGAAGTCCACAGCTTTTCTGTCATCCACTGAGGGGGTCGCCTGGTCACACAAAGAGATCAGGTTGGTCAAGCAGGACACGCCTTTCATAAACCTGTGCTGGCTGGGCCTGATCCCCTGGTTGTCCTGCATGTGCTGAGTGTTGGCACTCAGGGTGATCTGTTCCATGACCTTCCCAGCACTGAGGTTAGGCTGACAGGAGTTCTAGTTCCGTGGGTCATCTGATGATACAGCCCATCTGCCTTCAGATGGTTCCTTCCACCTATTTTGCAAACTAATTTCAGCATAGAATGAAAGGACTGCTACACTTTCACTTAAAAAAAAAAAAGGGAGGGGGGGGGGAGGGAGCTGCAGAATAAAGGTGAGCAAAGCCCAGCATTCCACAGCAGCTGCTGCCAAAGGCAGCTGCCTGGCCACCCCTCCCGAGTGGTGTGGGGAACTGGGGCAAGGCTCTCAGGACCTACAGCTACACCAGGATTTTAGGTCACATCTTGACGGATGAGGAAGACTTGCCAGGCCAAGTGAAAGCCATATCTGCTCCCATTTTGGACCAGAGAACTTGGTGGGAAGACACTCAAATGCCAATGAGAGTAATTTTGTGTAGAGAAAAATACCCTGGTATTATTCCCAAGTAAAAACCTGTGTCAACACTTCAGCAAAAACCTGAGACTTGGGGTTTGCTGACTACTAAATCCTCATGAAATTCTTAATAGCACAAGACAGGATTTTTCATAAGGTTCATAACTCCAGAGGATTATGAACCTGAGGTACTTCCAAAGTCCTGTTCATAATTATCAAAATATCACATCCCGTACTCTGAATTCTGAAGGGATATATTGGTGTCTGTGGTTTCAGATTGTTTTCTGTACTTTGTACTGTGGGCAACAGCTATTTTAGTAACTGAATTTGAAATTTTTTGTAGTCTTCTTGCTTGTCTGACAATACATCTTTTTTATACTTCTGTTCCAGAATCCAGAAAAAACTCCAAATATTGCAGAAATCTGTAGGAACCAAATAGCATGAAAATCCAGGGCACATGCTCTAAGACAGTGACTACAACTTATATCTCCTATCATAGGTCTGAACTGCTCATGCTATTATAGTCTGGCATAAGAATTTCCAGTGCCACATGTTTTGGAGTCATAAGCTGGCAGACAATTTATCCAGAAGGAATCTAAAATTGTAATCACATTTTTTGGAGTAAAGGCTACAGTATGTACCTTGAAAGTGTCCTGACTCTGAAAATTAAATTTTATAATGACAGGAATGGCACTCTGTAGTTGACAAAAAATGTATTCATGTATCTTGGATTACCAAATCATTGTTTAAAAAGCAAATTAATAGTCTTGACATATAATTTTAGTATTAACTGTTTGAAGACATTTTATTTTGTGATTGGATAATTTTTTAGAGAAACTGAATTCGATTAATATCAGATGTATCCTTTAATTTATTTTGATATCCTTTGGTGGTTTTGGCATTTAATTTATACTGGTATTCTTTTAGATATTGAGGAATATGTTCAGATTTCAAAACTGAAAATCCTTATGTATTGAGGGATACAAACTTCTGTATTGCTGCAATCCTAGAGGAACAGTCTGAAGTGTTAAAACCATTTTTTAATCTCTTATTTAGGACTGGTTTCAATGTACTTTCCTTCTCAGAAGTCATGTTCTAGTCAATCATAATTTTCCAAAGGAAAAAAATTCAGCATAAATTTCTTAACAGGCCCACAAAAAACCCCCAATCAATAAGTTCTGCTGTTCAACACAGCCATGGGCCCCACTGCACAGAATAGTTTAAGGTCAAATTAACTCAGTGAGACATTTCACCAGTTGATGTGAACCAGCACAATTTTCCTGAACAAAACAGAGACATGTTGACTTACAGCTGCTCAGAGCATCCATGTAAATTTTCCAGGTTTTCCACAGCAATATTCCTTCCGATGATTTATGTTAATGCCCTAGACAGGTCTTCAAGGTGATCATAATGGAATGTAAGCAACAAATAACTTCTGTCATATCAGAGAATAGTCTGAGTCTGAGTTGGAAGGGACCCACAAAGGACCCTCATGTCCAACTCTGAGCTGGGTGTGGGGGTCGAACCCATGACTTTGGAATTATTAGCACCATGCTCCAACCAACTGACCTGATCATATGAGAGCTACTGTAAAATCTCACCCAGATTAAACAACCCACACAATGGATCCAACTCCTCGTCCTCCCCTGTCTCCAGCAACATTCAGTAGCAGATGCTGTGAGCTGAGTGCAAAGATAGTCCTTCAACAGATGTATCACTCCCTCCTCGGCTTTCCAAGAAAATCACCACGAGGCTCTTCCTATACTTTGCAAATATCCTCCATAATATTAAAAAGAGTTCATAATAGGCTGAGATAAAAGTGGTTTTGCAATTTTTAAAGAAAATATAGTTCCTGCCTGTTCTTATTCTCCTTTTCTGTTCTGTTAAAAGTTTGGAGGCCATCAGCAGTGGGAAGGAGTGTGTTCCTCCTCTGGGCAGTTGAAACCTTTGGGGAACAGAGGAGACCTTCCACCTGGGAAATAACTAGACCTTTGCAGTTCAAGGAACCTTCTGGAGAATAGGACAGAGGCAAAAAACTAAAAAAAACCCAGAGCACAGGGAGCCTGCTACACCTTCCACTACTTGCAACTGGTACTGTTACAAAATAATTAAGAATTAATGTTTCTTTTATCTTGAGTACTTTTACAGAAAAATAACAATTTCTCTGAAAAACACCTACCTCTGAATTAGTTCCATCTGTAGGTGGGAAAGAAATGGGATCTATTTATAAATAACTTTAAAATGAAAAGTTATTTACAAATTTGTAAAGATTTATTTAAATTTAATGTTCCTTTAAATTAAAATGGCAAGAATAAGTAAGTATTTGCCTAATGGATCTTAGCTTAAATCCCATCATTTAATGAAAGGAGATGAGCAACCCTTCACAATACAATATTTGTCTTGTTCATGAAGAAGCACTGGGAGAGTGCTGTTCAATAGGATATGAAACCTGTGGGAAGCAACTTACTATAGTATATGGATATAAAAAAAAAAAAATTACATGGAGTTACCTGAAACTTTGTGACCACCTGATCCTTATAAAAGAAGGAAAAATACGGTTCAGAATTCAGAAAAACTTAGCAAAATCAGTTGAAGATGGCTAGATGGAAAATAACTTTTTTTTTTCTATCAGTAGACTCAGAAAGGCTGTGACTCTTTGGTTCAGGAGGAAATCATATAAGAGAGGATATCATAAACATGTATAAAGTAAAGAATCTTGTAAGAAAAATCCAATTTTCAAAAGTATGTTTTGGGCCTAAAATTTCAAACAACTCGAAGAGGGTTTATACATACACATATATGCATCACAGGAACATTCAGGGATATACTGGGTAACATGTTTTCCTGGAAAGGGAATGAAATCTGCCCTTTAGAAAAACGAAGAAAACATTTAGTTTGTAGGAAAGAGAAGGAAATATACACAGCTTTACCTTTTTGCCTGTTGCTGGGTGAATTACCGTTTTTGTTTTGTTCTGTTTTTTTTGTTTTGGTTTGGTTTTTTTGTTTGTTTTGTTTTGTTTTGTTTTGTTTTTTTCCCCAATTATTTGTAGTGGTAGCATACTGTATCACTTGACAAGTAGTCCTGATCTAAACCAGCAATTTTCACCTTCCATTCATGATGGCAGCACCCAGTCAGATGCTAAATTTGACTCATCATCTTTACATTATTCCACTGCACAAGTATGTTCAGGATTACAAGGCATACAATTCTTCATCAAGTTGATAGATTTTCAGTGTGGACTACCCTTCAGGGTATGATGGTATGATGCCAGTGGGTGTCTGGCTCTTCAGTCTGCAATTGCTTCACATTCCAGTAGTGAAGCACTCCACAACTCTCAACAAGCATGGCAAATCCATTATTTGGAATTCTTAAATAATTTTTAGGATTTTTACCCCTTAATTTTTAGCTTTCATTTTATTTAATTTTGTTTGGTTCAACTTTCTATTGCTCAGGAAATTGCCATGTTTCACTTGTTTTTTTGAAATCTGAATCAGCTTTCTACTACCTCAGTTCAGGCTGGTTTCTAGTTTTGCCCATCTGGACCTTTTCATTTCCATCCAGTGAAAGACAATTAATTCAATAATAGTAGAATGAAACATATTTCAAACATCTAGCTTAAGCTGTTTAAAAATGAAATTTACAGGGATTACAGGGATTAAATTGGCATCACAGATACGGGACAGGGTAATTTTGACTTGCTTGTTGTAACACAAATTTCACATGTCATCAGCTCACTCCTGGAAGCAGCTTTGTGCTAGGAAGTGATCAGCTTGAAGCCTTCAGGTCTGTTTCTTATTACTTCAGGAGCTGACTAGGAAGTGCAGTCAGGATACTTTCATTTGTATTAATTCCTGTCATTCTGCTGTTCCTGCTCCAGGCAATCCCTAGAAGGAGATGTGATACAGTCTATTCTTTGATATGAACTGGATCATAACTGCCAAGATGTGATAAAAACTCTGCCTTCTCTCCTAACACCTATTTCAGTAAAGTTTTTCCTTATTTTATCTACCTTAATGGCCAATCACATATTAGACAAGTTAGAGGAAGGAAGGAAGGAAGGAAGGAAGGAAGGAAGGAAGGAAGGAAGGAAGGAAGGAAGGAAGGAAGGAAGGAAGGAAGGGCAAACTAAAAATTGGCTGATTACCTCTTTGTTACCTTTCAGGATGATCAGTCATGCAGCATCTAAGAGACAGGCATAAAGGTTACACAGGTTAAGAGATAACTGACCCTTGGGCACAGCATGTCTGAATGTAGTAAAAGCAGTAAAATTAAAACAGACTTCTCCTTAAAGAAGTATGCCATTGTACTGAAGAGCCACAGCAAATATTCTGGCCTGGGATTCCTGCCTTGATAAAGATCAAGTAGGAAATTGAGATCCTCAACTGTTGTAAAATGGCACAACACTACTCATTCTGTTCCTCCATTTCTCTCTCTCTCTCATTTTTTTCTTTTTGCACAGCTTAGTTCCTTTCCCCCAAATTTTCCCACATTGTGCAGATCCCTGCATACTGTATCAAATTATTTTTCTGATTCCATCAATAAATTCAAGCTTTCTTAAAGGACAAAAAATAATTTCTTTAAAACATGACTTACAAAAAATACATGTTGATCTTCCTTGTTTTTAAGATAGTTGAGTATCAATTTTTTTTGGTTTACAATTTCAGTAGGCTTTACATAGAAGGAAGCCTTTATGGAAGACTGTTAAAAAAAAGACAATTCCCCTAGAACCACAGTCCACTTAAATGATAGGTTAGACTCTTATATTGACCAGTGAGGCAACATTGTGCTGGAGTTCCTTGAGTTTCTTAAGGAAGCTTGGATGAGGACCTAATACCTTATTTCTTACAACAATTTTCTAGTTTCTTCTAAAACTTATTTTGACAGGTCAGTTTAAGATGATCCCTTAAGGCTCATCCCTTATTTAAAAAACACACACTGAGATGTCAGTATGGGAAGCACACTCAGATTCTCTGAAATGAATTTTGATGCAAAGAATTTAGGTTTCTGTTGTGGTGTTACCTTTCCGGAGTACTCTCTTTGCACTTCATCTAATAACCCAATTCTCCCCTTGGCAGGCATCTTGCTTCTGAAGTGTCCAGAACATTTATTTTTGGTTTTATGCCTTAAGTGAGGTTTCTCTAAATTGTTTTTGGCTTGCTCTATTATGGTTTAATATTTCATTCATCCATTTATTCTGTGAACTGCTTCATTTTCCATTGACTAACCCCTGAACTTGCTGATAGCTTATGAGGCAGCAGTAAAACTGAAGGACTTG
Source organism: Illadopsis cleaveri (assembly GCA_013399915.1). NCBI lineage: Eukaryota > Metazoa > Chordata > Aves > Passeriformes > Timaliidae > Illadopsis > Illadopsis cleaveri. Next base: position 805,277 of record VXBB01024220.1, on the reverse strand, counting down.
CAGGTCATTTCTGTATGGAGCAGAAAGTAGAAAGAGCAGAATGACATTATTTTCTTACTGTAATTTACACACTGCGCTTGAAATGTAACATGTAACTAATCCACCAGACACAGGCATAGTATATTTCAGGTTGGAGGGGACACCAGGAGGTACCCAACAGAAGGTCAGCTCTGAGGTCAAAATGGATTGCTCAGGGTCTTATCCAGTCCAATTTTCAATACTTCCAATCATGGTGACTGGACAACCTCCCTGGGAAGCCTGTGTCTGACTGTCCTCAGGGGGAGAATATTTTTCCCTGTATGCAGTTATAACATCTTGACCCCTGTCTTCCTGCCATGAAATTTGATAACCTCCATTTCAGCAATGGCAAACTGCCAATAAGTCCCTCCCCACAAAAGTTGCCTCTTATCTAGGCTGAAGAAGGCCATTTCCTTGCCTTTTCCCTTAAGTCAGATGCTCCAGCCCTTTGCCCATCTTGGTGAACTGCCTCAAGTTTTCCAATATCTTGTTTGACTCGTTTCAGTATGTCTGAGTCTCCCCTGGGGAGCCCAGCACTGGGCCCAGAATGCCAGATGCGCATTGCCAATACTGTGCAGGGAAGGATCACCCTCCTCAGCCTGCTGGCCACACTTTGCTTGATGCAGAGCAGGAGGCTGGTGGCCTTCCTGGCTGTAAGGACACCCTTCTCCTCACTGTTCCTTCTTCCTATGCAGACCCTGAAGATGTATAGAAATAGCTGCAAATGGGCTAGAGTGGTCAATCAGTGCCTTTTCCACCTGCACAAATGCAGCGTCTTGAAGGAAGGAGAAATTCACCTGCTGATTCACTTATTTCTGGAAAGAACTACATCACAACTAACCAGAAGCTTTTTTTTTTTTTAAGATGTAGCTGCTTATTCAGCACTGCTGTAAGAAGTTTCCTTTGGAACGGACTGTTGGTGCAATGTTGTATAGACTATAAATTGTCATTACCTTCCAAACCCACCTCAGTTCCCTGTGCCAGGCTCTCACCAGGGTCTAGTCCACAGTACCACCTAGTGGGAAAGGCTGATATAACTGTGCCCATCCCAAAAGTGTTCTGAAGACATTGTCATTTCTTCCCGATCTCAGTAGGTAAAGTGTATGAAAATCCTCTTAGGCATGGCAGTAGTACCATGTGGGATTGCATGAGGAGAACTCACCTTGCCAGGGGCTGAGATAAGTGAGACAGCTCTGACAATGAAATTGCCTCTCTGAAACATTTCATAAGCATGATTACTAATTACTTTTTCCAAGGCTGATCTGTTAATAAGAATCCATTTTTGCTGCTCTGAAAAATTAAGTGGATCTAACACTGGGGAAAATGATGAAGAATATATCTAAGACTTCTTCTAAAGAGAGCTGGAGCAGCTTGCTGTCTTCTGAGATGAAAAGGCAGTAGCAATTCTGACACTTCTGTAGAAACTACTCCAAGTTAAGAGTACACAGATCTGACATCCACCTAGGACATCTGCTTACTGCAGTTCAGGCAACTTTCATTACACGATCACCCAGCAGGAATGAACACCAGACAGGGTATTTACACTGTCCTCAAATGACATGTGCTGGCAGTTAATTTATGTGTTGGACAAGACACTGCAATGCAGATGGCTTTCATGAGGAAGACATAGAATTGCGGCATATCCTAACACAAGGTGAATACCCAAATTCTTGCATTGACTAGCCTTTCCTACCTACACACCCATTGTAGAACTAGCCTGAGCAAAGATCTCTGGATATTCTATCGTGATTACTTATGTGCTAGAGTTAGGCCAAAATAATTCAATTTAAAATAAAAGGAAATAACCACCTCAATTTCCATAAAGATCATATTCTAAGAACTTTCTCTGAGGCACACTGTTGCCCATATTAACAGTAATTGATGGGAAGCTTTCAAAGAAGTAACACCAATTTTGCTCCTTGATTTTCTAAAACAGGCCAGAGAAGTCTTTATGTTTGCACCAAACATACAGAAAGTGAAAAAATCCTCTTCTCTTTCTTTCTAGGTGTCTTAGATAAAGGTCATGAGAACTAGGAGGAAATTTAGATCTTAAAGACTGACTGCTCTTAAAACACACAGGTGAGCTCTGCTGTAAGAGCTTCAGTATCTGAAATGAAAAGCAGATCCAGGAGATGGGGCTGAGTTATGCAGCCTCATCCTCTGGAGGCCACGAAGTGAGGTGAAGGAGGAAAGCCTCTCAGGCAGATGGGTGTCCAGAGAAGCTTCTGATCTCTGAGGAACTCCAGTGCACTGATGAAACTGCACACCTTCAGAGGAGAATACTGCGTAAGAACTCACAGAGGCTGAGCTTCTCTTCTCAAGAGTGACCCACTTTTTTGGTCTTCAGACTCTCCCACATTTAGTTTCTCATTCACACCTTTTATTTTCAAAGGATTAAAAATGTAAAAATTAAAGGGAATTAAAAATGTCTATGTAAAACTTCATATTGAAATTTCTAGTCCTGGTAAAGGCTGCACATTTTTATTATGGTAACCAATATTAAGTATAATTTATGCAAACCTATTTTTGTTGTTGAAAGACTGTCTATCAGTTTAAGAACTGATATAATTCATATTTGTGCTTTTGAGCGTGGAGGTCAGGTTATTCCCCCTACAGCTCTAACAATGATAGGGGCAAATTACTGTTGTTCTGAGTATTGGTCTCTTAAAGCTGAAACAAAGAAACAGAGGGGAAAGACAATTTGCATCATCAGTTCTATTTATATTCAACATAACTTGCATAACTTGCCTTCCACTGCAGCATTTGGATCTTAGTGAAACTCTAAAAATTTTCTGGGAAAAAATCCCAAGTCAACTTGACTTAGCACTAAAAGGTGAGGTATTCTATCAACATCATAGGTCTTGTTTCTGAAGGGCTGTTTAGTCCAAATAACAAAAAGTGAGTCTGACTTTTAAACAAATACGTATTCTTCTGTTTGGGCACACAGCACACTCTGTATCAGTAAACTTGCAGTGAATTTGCTAAATGCACCAAATAGCATGTCTTCCAATAGATGACAGCACCACTATCTCACAGAAACTTTACTGCTATAAGATGTAAAAGGAAGAAACTGCTCCTTTTAAAATTTAAAATAAATGCATTTGTAAAAAAAAAATGTAAGTATTTTAAAGACATTCAGATATTACTGCATAATCATTGTTTTCAAAGGTTTTGTTATTCTTTTAAGGTTTTTTCACTTTGCATTTTGTCACTTTGATTTCTGTTGATAACAATTTGCACTTACTGAAGATTTGCCTTTCTCAAGTCTTCAAAGAGTGTTTACAAAGCTGTAATGTGTGTTTTCTAAGATCTCTTTTTATATCTCTTTTCAGACTTACAAGTTCCTCTGCCCTTGAAACTGAATAGCAGAACAGACTCTTTCAAACCCTAGTCAGACCATTAAGGCATTTCTGATGTTTTTATTTCTTATGTTTCCTGATTCATACCTCTCAATGGCCTATGCATGTGATACAGCTGTACTTCGGTGGTAATAAAAACTGTATAGTTCTGTTTTCACTGCCAAAAATATAATTCCTGTGATCTACAGCAGCAGTTACCTATAGTATCTTTCATTTAGATTACAACATTGGGTAGAAAGAAAGCACATTATACAATGCAAACAGATAATACGTATCACATGGAACACATGGTAAGTAATTTCTTTTTCCTTTTTAGGTCATCTGGGAGCATCTAAAACATTAGGGTTATAACTCCAGTTATGGGAAGGAAAAATTGGTGATTCACTTAAACAAAATAAGTATCAAACATACCGCTTAATACACTGCCAAGTGTAATATACAGCTTCCATGGTTTGGGGTTTTTTTTTGTTATGATAACATTACATAATTAAAAGTCTACTAGATTTCAAGCTGAAAAATTAGCTTGACATTTAAATCAGTTTTTTGTCCTGTTCTGAAAAAAATAAAGACATCAAAGACACCTCAGAAGAGAGAGCCTTTCACATCTGTAACAAAGATCAGTCTCAATGGGATCCCACAGGACCTCTGTACAAATAAAAATATAACTCAAGGCTCTAGTTATAGTAAACATCAAGAAGATTGGGGTTTTTTCATGTCACTCAGGGAAGGTCTTAGAATGAGCAGAAGCAAACAGACAGTTCTAGTAATGTGAAGGGGTTGGTTCTAAACTGAGAGGACAACCACACAAAATGAGATTTAATCAAGCTGGCTAAGAGAAGGCTCTGACAGAAACACATGAATGCATGTCTGGCAACAAAACTCCTGATGCTGTGAGCTGAGAAATATTCCACAGTTCTAAATCTGTGGCAATAGTGGATGATAGAAGAGGTTACAAACCTCCAGAGATAGGCCAGTTCTGAGGGGTTAGGATACAGACAAGTCATCAGTAAAAAACTGAATCAGTTCCTGACCCTGAAACAGAAATACGGTGTGGTAGGTCTGGAGGAGTCTCTTTTGTATCTATTCTTTGTGATGGGATCAATATGTACGTAAGTAGAATCAGTAAGACTAAATATTTAGCAAGAGGAGACTTGAAAGGAGAGACTTCAAATAATAATCCTATTTCTTTTGGCAATATGGAAGGCATTTTGAAACTTACAATCAGAAGAGAAAAAAAATTAAAAAACGAAAACATGGAAATCCCCAGAATATTTTACTAATGATTCATTTTGGGATTTCTACCATTCACTACAATAGACTTTTATTTCCCATTACAAACAAGATGGGTCATCAAAGCCACCTACTATGTCTCTGGTCTTTATTTTCTGTGCAAGGTTGATTAAAAGAAGATGTATTATTTTCCAGACATCTTAACAGGCAGTTATCTGAACATCTCAACAGCTGAGTATCTGTATTTCTCTACCTGCCCAAAAAAGAGAAGCTGGAATTCATAAGAGCCAGTATACTGACCCCTCAGTTTGATATACATAAGAGCTGAAATTCAGTCTAGGTTATGAAAATGTCGGATCCAAAAGTGAAAGTTGCAGCATGTTCTTNCCCTCCTTTTTTCCACCGCCATCGACACGCTAGCACTCTCGGTCGATCAAAAACCCACAAGACTGTTTAGGTGCTGGGGCGAGCTGAGCCGACGATACAGGCAGCCAGCCAGATCCACCTTAACAACTGACCCCTCAGTTTGATATACATAAGAGCTGAAATTCAGTCTAGGTTATGAAAATGTCGGATCCAAAAGTGAAAGTTGCAGCATGTTCTTTACATGTGCCTATGGGAATTAAAAGTATGCCCTCTGTGAAACTTTTCATCTCCAAGAAAGTCTGGTAGGGCAGAATATTTTCTCTGGACAAGTCAACCTCTAAATCCTCACAGAGCTTGTACATAGATTTACACAAGTGCTTTTGTTCTGATGAAGACTTTGTCATTTTTCCCCAGAACTTTCTTCAGAGGTAATTTTTTTCCAAATTTGCTACCCTTTTACACTTCAGTGAACCAAGAGTGAAATATATAAAGTAAGATGAGGCATTTATCTGAAAAGTATTAAGTAAGTCTATTCTGCTTTTAGACAGGATTCAATTTTAAAAATGCATGCTCAATTGTATCAAATTCTTTTAGGACAGCTTTTAATTAGAAGAACAACTAAAATGGAAAACTTTCCAAATAGAGAAAAAAAACCAAATTTAAGGCATGAACAATAGAGAAGAAGTGAGAAAAATACTTTCTTCAGCAAGTTGACCTGGAGATGAGGCCAATCTTTTCTCTGCTTTCCTTCTCTCTCCCTCAAACCATCATTGAAAAATATCAAGAAAGTGAAATATAATTTTAATTTAAAGACTAATTCAAAATGAATATAAAATCTATCAGATGTATCAGAGCCAAAGCATCTATTTTGTTTTCCAAGAAAACTAAGAAAGTGCTTTGCCTTTGGCTTTTAAAAATATCTTCGTGAGGTGTGTAATTCCACTTAAAAATTAGGCACTTTCAATTGTTATGCTGAGACATCAGTAATGCTGCTTCCTGCTGGATTTTAGGATTTCGTCTAATTGCACTCCAATGCTATGACAGCATCCCAACACAATGAAACAGCGAAATCAAACTTGGGTATCCTGCACTAAGAACCAGATTCCAGGCATTTCTCATGTCACAGACCAAGAGCACTACTATATCCCTCTGTCTTTCATTTAACAACAATGAAAATCTTTTTTTTTTTTTCTTTTTTTTTTTTTTTTTTGTCTAAGGAATTGTTTGGCTATTGCAGGCCTTTATGTGTATGTTTTTACTGGAACTTAGTACAGCTTCATATTTTTTTTCAGTAACTTCTAGATAATACCCATGATAGTAATCTAACTTTTTAACTCCACATGAATTTGTAACTCCACATGAAGTTCATCAAAGTCATACTATTTACTACCTATACAAAGAAATATAATTACAAGTCAAACATCATTAAGAGACTGAAACATTTATCCTGATTCTTATCTTCAAGTAAAACATTAAATTTCAGTTACAGAAGGCAGGTTTTTAAATTTTATTTTATTAAATGACAGAGGCATATGAATAACAGTACCAAAAGGATAATGAAAAAAAAATCAAAGAAAAAATGCTGACTTTGAATTTTTATTCAATATTCCTGAGCAAACCAGAAAAAATTTCAATAATTTCAAGAAAGAAATATACCACATTAAAATCCAGAGAAACAATCCAAATTAGCAGTTTGCTGTATAGTGCAATGGTAATTTTTACAATATCCCACAAAGATACACTTAAGTTCTATCAAGCAGAATCCAAATTAGCCGTTTGCTGTATAGTGCAATGGTAATTTTTACAATATCCCACAAAGATACACTTAAGTTCTATCAAGCAGAATCCAAATTAGCCGTTTGCTGTATAGTGCAATGGTAATTTTTACAATATCCCACAAAGATACACTTAAGTTCTGTCAAGTAGAATTATTTGAATATATCTTAAAAAAATAAACAGGAATTAATAAACTATTGCTTAAAAAATATAAAAACAACGAATCTAAAGTTCTCTTTTAGTAAGTAAGAAATTAGATGTTTAAATATCTCTTAACTTCACAAGTTAATGCAGTTTCAAATTACTGATTTTTTAAAAATAAAGCAGCACCACATTGAATCCACTGGTCTTGGTTTCCTCCACAAGGTACATCAACATTTGTTACCACACGGTCTCTCTCCACACTAGTGTAGACTGGTAAAGAAATGCATTCCTCTGGAGAATATGGACCACATGCATCCTGTCAACAAACAAGCATTTAGTTATCATGTAAAAAGACAACAAAACATGAGAAAGCAATAATCTCCACTGGTATGCTATCTAAGTTTAAGATACAGTTTGGATGCCTCAGCCTTGGACAAGAAAGTCTTCACTCAGGACACTCCATTCTCTCTTAAGGAGAAGGATTACCAGTGAAGCAGAGACTTCGGAAAAATTGTTCACTCCGTAACTCCAACACCAGGAAGTAAATAACAGGGGTGATCCTATGAACTACATAGAAAGATCTTCATTCAGCTAAAACTCTCCCAAAAATTACACATCCAGAGTGTCTGTAAACCAGGCTAAGGGAAGTGCTGATTAGTTTCCTGCAGGGAGAAAGCTGTTCAGGAGCCCCTGTGCTGTAGTGTAGGGAGCAGCTATCCTGGCAGGCTGGAGTGCTGTGGTGCCTGTGCCCTGGCAGACCCTACTTCCCCCTCCATCCCTGCAGTAAACCCTGCCCTCCTGCTGTGGCCCCTGGTGTGAACTGAGATACCTGCAAGCATCATACTGCAGGAACTGCAATCCCAAAAATCTTACCCCACACGTTCCAGGCTGCTTTATTGAACTGCTCCTCTCTGCTGTCTGTACTACAAACTGCCCTGGATGCAGTTTCCTCCTAGGGCTTTGCATGGGCACTGTCCATATGTGTGACCAAAGAATTGAGCTCTAACACTCTGTCTAGACTTCCTACAGCACTTAATTTCAAACCATGATGTATTCAGTTACTGCAAATAGTTGAGGGTTTGATTCAACTGATATATATTAAGCATGTTTCCCATCACACCCAAAATGTTCCTTCCTGTCAACAGGAAAAATGTCAGATTTTCAAGAATCAAATAACAAAGCAGAACACTTGTCAGAAAAGAATTTAAAATAAAAATTAGTGTCATTTTAACTCAAATCACATCAAATGTGAGTTAGTGATGCTCCAATATTAGAAAATAACTAAAAACAGGAAAAAGGAAACATGCAAACAATAACTGTTTCAAGCACTTTGCCTTGCATGTGAAGTGTAAAGCCATTACTGAAGAATTTGTTGTTCCTTTTGAAAATCAACTTCCCCTGTCTTTTGGACAACAGTGTTTCAATCCCTGCAGAAGATCGATGCATGGTAATATTTGTACAGAGTAACTTAATAATCAGGAACTCAGTTGTTCTCAGAAGGGTTATACTTACCCCATTTATCCCTCAGTTAACACTACTGAAGAAGACAAAATGCTAGCCAGACTGAGAGTAAAATGTTAATCAGAGAATTTAAGTTTTGCCAAAACTGAGAGCCAGAAGCTGGCCAGTTTGCCTTCAAAGACCTGATTTTACACTTTTTAGGGACAAAATATCTGTCCTTGTGCCTTTCTCAATCCCACTGATGTTTTAAGGAATCACATTATTGGAGGATTAAAGCCCTTCTGTGGAAGTCTTTTTGAGTCACAAATCCTTATGTTCTTGGCTTAAGTACAGTCCAAAAGTTCTCTTTGTCAGAGTGCCTCACAGTTCCATTCCCTTTAGTGACACTCTTCACAGCATGGGATCACTGGATTAAAACTGGAAAGGACCTTCACAGTCTAATGATAATACGCATAATGTTAGTAGCTCAAAATATTCTGTTTAGAGCACTGCAGGATTTTGAGGGGGTTCTCTCAGAGAAATCCTGTAAACTACTTCAAGTTTGGTTGAAAATTACTTCAAAGCATTACATTACACACATACTTTTGCTCACTAGATTTCAAAAGATGCATTTATGGAGAAAACAAATTCAAAACCCAAGAATTCAAAGACAATATGTTCAATTTTATGCACTCTTCTCCTAAGGAGAGGTAATGAAATTAAGGGAAATGCATGATACCCAATTCTGCTTTGGTTTCTGAGCACAGTATTTGATTATAGACAATTTTTACAGTGATTGTAAAGCAACTCAAGGGTAGACCAATTCAGAAAAACTGTCCTTAGAGACACTTTGTATTTAAAATCTGGGCAGTTGACAAGTTTTGACCTGTGTTTTATAAGAATTGTATTTTTTTCCAACACAGAGATGTCAGTTGCTATCCATTTCAAATATAAGTACATTTGAAAAAGTTTAGTTCATTGATTATTGAAGAATCTCATTTTTTAATTTTATAGATAAAAGCTCTCATATATTTCACAAATAATTTTTGAATATTACCTTTGGAGTTAAAAAATATTCTTATTCAGAAAAATACTAAAAAAATTTGTTTTATTTTAAACACAAGATGAATGTCTTTCAGAATAATGGGAGGACTACTTAGAATTCTCATTTTAAATGTGCTTCCATTTGTTGTTACCATGGAAAATCACACATATTACCATCCTCCACCATCTACCACTGAGCCAATATATTAGAATGTCTGGCAATTCTGTATTTATCCCATGCACCACTTCTCAAGTAAATTAGAAATCTGTTTATTAATCTGAAAAAACCAAACCCTGTAAATACTGAAAAACTGAAAAGTCTGTCACTGGTCAACTTTGCAAGAGGGTTTGTGATGTTTTCTTTTTTCCTTCCTTTTTTAAAAATTTTCAGTATTTTCTTTCCTCACCAATCTGGGAGCAATGGTGCAGATGGTGGCTAACATTTACTTCTGTGTTCAAGGTCTAAATCTGTCGACCTTTATCCTTCTAATGCTGTACTATAATACAATGTTATATTTCCCCTGCTGGAAATAACAGTGAGAGAAAAAGATGTTGGGATACAGCAGCATGTTAGCAATGGAGCTCCTTGCACAACATCTATCACAATATACAATGATTATCATAGTGGTCTAGGCTGTCTCTAGAGCCATACCTGGACAGACTTATCCCAGCTATCTTCTGGTGAAATGGGCTTCCTAAATGTAGGTGGGATGAATTCTATAATAAGCAATTTTTTAGTTAAAGGACACATCCTTGAAAACATTCTATGTGACTTTTTGCGTTATTTATCAGCAATTGCTATGACAATTGGAAGGCAGAAGCAGTAACAGTTTTTACAGTTTGGATTATTTATCTTTCATCTCAAAATCTGCAAGCACAGGCATTTTTTTAAATTAGTTTAAGTAGGAGAAAGGCTTTCTTTGCTTACAGCTCACATCATATTCTCTATTTTTATATTGCCGCTGCAGCTTACTTTATTATTTAAAATGCAAAGAAAATATATTCCAGGAATGAACTCTCAAACACATGTATACATTTACTAAATACATGTTTGAAAATATGTTTTTAAAAGACAAAGAAAAAAAAGGTATGACTGAAGGAAAGCCATTGCCTTCATCTAGGCAATATAAGCTAAAGAATATTAACAAAATTACAATATGTTTCTGTTTCAAATAAAGTAAGTAACTGCTTTTCCTAGTAAAGACTAGAATTTTTATTTTGAAATGGAAGGAAAACAGGTCAGCAACATCATACTGAAAAGCTACTACATAGAAAAAATCAAATTATGGGTCTTAAAAGTTTAGGGCTTTTAATAATTTAGTACCTGTGGAATCCAGGCCATGTAACAAGGGAGAACAGATGACACACTGGGAGAATCATGCAGATTTTCTGAAAGTCGATTTCCATCGAAACAACAGCCTTCCAGTTGTAAGCCACTGATCTGCCATGGAAATATAAAGTATTCACACATAAATAACAGACTTAAAATGTCAATAATGATTACACTGTGCTTTAATAAATGATGAATCTTTTTACTGTGACCAAATTTTTAAATAACAGGAAATTAATTACTGTTATGTTCTTTGTGAGAATAGGAAAAAGATTTAAAAGCAAGATCTGGACCACACTTCACTGTGAACTTCCTCTAATTTGGATTCACATTCTTTGAAATGTCAGAGAAAAATACCTGTAAATGTCATCAATTATGAAACTGCAGTTGCCTGGCATTAGATTAATGGAATTATGATAGCAACAGCCAAGTTTACAATCATTACAATATCTAGAAGAAGAGAAGAACAATCACTGCAACAAGCATGACTTCCTGCTTGGAAGTCTGAGCACAGCTTTCAAAGAATGGAATGTGCAACTACTCAGCTTCAGCAGAGGCAAACAGAATATACTGAAATAATATGAGAGAAAATTTTATTTAACAAACTCAAGATTTCTTAGATATACGGTTGTTTGGCAAACAATTAAATAAGAATCACAGATGCTTCTTTAAGTAACTATGTAATGCTTCATTTGCAACATGTTTCAAGTGTTTTCTTTTAATTAATTTCAGCCTCTGAATTACATGTTCTATTTTCTCTTCTCTGGAGTCTTCCATAAGTTAGTGACATCTATTCTGGATTCCTCAAAAAAAATTTCAATATCTGTTGATTGTTTTATTTTCTCCAGTACAAATACTACTAGAATAATAATAATAATAATAATAATGGGCTTTTTGGCCTGCTGAAGTAAGAACTTCAGTTTTAACAGTAATAAACCTTAATTCAATAAAACTTTCATGCAACTTTTCAAAAGGCTAACTCTCCAGCTGCAGCAGATCTCTAACAGAAGCTACAATCTGAAAATCATCTGTCTGTTATAATACCATACTAAAGCCCTGAATTAAATTTATCATACTGAGGTTGGCTTTCACCAAGTGGAAGGTTCATAAAACAGTGCTGGAATTAGGAAATACAATGATGCTGGAAATTGGATGAGTGATCACATAAGCAAAATGGAGAAAAATGTCATTTTCTAATATATTTTCCCTTGCAAGAAGTTTTGAAACATCTATCAGATTGCAAAAAGGAGATAAAGTATGATGTTACAATGAAGATCAGTATCATAGAAGATACAACAGATATAATTTCCTTAGGTAATTTTAGTGTTCTAGAATTATTTATTTGACACGAAAAGATGGAATTAAACAGTAACACAATGGGGTTTACTGTCATGCTTGAAAAGCAATGCTTTCCTCCCCAGTGTTAGGGGTTCTTCATTAATAATATATTAATTGTAAATTAGTAAGATTACATTTTGCGTTTTTAATATCTAATTATTCTTTTGATTATACACAGGCATTTCACTCTTCAAGAATTTGCTTCTTTAAACTTGTATTTCTCTTTAAACGCTGAGCTGGGTACTCTTCCTTACAATGTGTAAGATGCAGATATACATATGCTAATATGAAAAAAAAAATTGTTTTAAAACATGGAATTTAAAAAAGACACAGAAGAAAGCTGTGTTTCTCCTTGGACAGACAGTGACCAGAGAAGTGACAACGTTCTTTGGAGCAATCTGTGCTTCATATAGACTGGGACTTACAGTGAAACCACCAAATAACGTGAACCAAAACAACCCCAAATGCAAAAGTTCAGAGTAGACTTTTCGTCTAACTTGCACACAAATTCTAGAAATATTCATCTTCTATGTTATTCTTTCTGTCCTTCTTGCTTTCTGCAGGGAATATTTATAGGGACCATAGTTTAATAAATAATATTGGCAAAGTTATTGCATGAAGATTGGTCTGATGAAGAAGTTTTAAAGTTTATTGCTAGGGTGTTCAAAGGTCTGGCCATCCTGAACATCTCTGAAAGAACTTTCTATAGAAGTGGGTCACCTAATTGAAAAAACTTTTTATTGTACGTTTCTTCTTTTGATACTGGCAGTCCCTTTGACTTTACAGTTATGTAAAATAATACCATTTGATCTCCTGAAAAACTTCAACCAATGGTAGAAACTCCTTTGAAGATCAAGACTAAATTTTTACTTTCATTTAATATTAGAAGACATTAAGAAAAAAACCCCAACAATACTAGAACAATGTACTTTCCAATATCATTTGGCTGAGTACATCCATAGCCACGTTTTCATTTCTATAATAAACAGGATAGAGAAATTATAAGTACTATGAAAGACTTGAATTTCACAGCATCTGTAATGTAATATAATCATAGTATCTTGGAAACTTAGCAGAGAGTAATGGCAGAAGTTGACCATAATTTTTAATTCTTACAAAGAATTTGGCAGTTCACAGCTGTTGGTACTAGTTTTGGTTCAAAAGTTATTTTTACACATTCCAGACTATGTTTCTTTAAAATACCTTTGTACAAAGTGTGCAAAGTGTGCTGATACCATGGTCCAAAGCATGTCTGTTTCCAAATTTCAAGTTCTCTGCAACAGATTTTCCCTTACTAATTAATGCCATAATTTTCCATGACATGATGCAAAGTGCAGCAGACTTTGGGAAGTCATATTTTCACTTCATTACCTCTACAGGCCTCCATCATTAATTTATTGATATTTCAGATGGAAGTATACTGTAAAAAAAGACCTCTCAGGATGCCTTATAACAATACATCATCAGTTGCTAAGACTATAGCTTTGATATTAATACTCATATTATGTATTTGATACTTTCAATATTTTTTTATTTTTCACTAGGTATATTAAGTTCTACCAAAGTCATATTAGTTCTACCCAATAAGTCTCTTGCCATGTTTCTTCCTTTCTTTCACTCTTTTCTACAATACAGTAAATAGAATGCCAGAAGGAATGACTTTCTGCTTTCGTACAACAGCACAATCAGTGCACAAAGCAAACAGAAGCGATGGATTTGCATATCAATATGTGATTATAGTGTAATAGCCATACATTTTCAGTACCTTTTGTTAAAGCAATCCGGGGTGATATTAAAGAAGGTGTAATTTCATACAGATTGATTCTAAGTGTTATTGAAGAAGGTGTAATTTTACACAGATTGATTCTAAATCAAATATTCATCACATCCTACTAGAGGAGCTCCACTCCACATCATGCATCTAAACCATCACCTGAATTAACAGTGATAATTTAACATCTGATTTGATAATTCATATAAGACTAAGGTGTGTTCTTGGCCTCATTGTGTATTCCTCTGCCTACTTTGTAGTTTCCCTGACAAGTTCAAGCACTGAATGCTTCCAACTTACAGATGATCATATGGTAAATTATTTGTACTTTTAGGCAAAGAAAGATCAACTATCTGCAATTGTGGAAGCTTGATGCCATTTTTTAAAGTCACAGCAAGACTGAGAAAGCATTTTCATCATACACACCATAAAGAGATCTCTTTCTTCTTTTCCTTATCACAGAACAAATTCTAAGCCATCAAAACCTTTTGAAATTAAAAGTAAGAAAAAATCTTGAAGAACATGTCTTCAAAACCATGCCTGACAGTTTTACTAAGACAATTATACGAAGTATGTGTGACTATCAGGTTTAAATTCACCTACATTCCCACTTGTGCCAATCCTTCAACAGCGACATTCTATTAGGGTTTTAAATATTTGTTGATTCAGGGACTTGAGCACAACTCTCCCAGACCCCAAAACAGAGTCCCCCAACTCTGTGAGTACAGAATCAAGTCCCTCGGTGGAGTTAAGTACATAAAGTGAAACAACACCACTAGTATCAATGGAGACTGATAAACCTCAGAATGGCCTATAGCATGATCTAGTTCCTGTAGGGGAGTCTGGCAAATTACAATTTCTGATTTAGGTGGGATAAAACAAGGTCCCAGCTATCTCTCCACAGTATGTGTTTAAGGCCTTATCTATTCTGCTGATTTTTTTTTTTAATTTTTTTTTATTATTATTTTTTTTATTTTTGAGATCTCACTCAGAATACCTTGCTATTCAACAAGGTTAGCAGGTACTACACTTACTTTACCAGTATTAAAATTCATACTGCTCAGATGAATCAACCTTAATGTACAATCCAGTGGATCGTTATCAAACAAGATACATTTTAGAGAATGATTTTTCTGAATTGATGACACTTTTATGCCCCAGTTATAGTCCTTATGGTACATAGCTTTACTCATGGGAAAGTTTCTCCTCAGTTCTCCTTAAGCATGAGGAAGAAAAATGGCAGCAAAATCTAAATATTCAGCATTACAAAGGGTTCCAAATCCTTTTTGTTCAACAAAGATTAAAAGAAGCAGTGAAAATACTAGTGATTTCTTACTAATAGAAAATCAATGAGTATTTCTCTTACAGAGGAAAAGATAATATTCAAATCAAGTGAAGAAACTTGACAGGATTCTTATGTTTTGCTAAAAATAACCACTCACCTAACTGCTTGTACTATTCCCGGGGCAGAGAATTACCTCTTAAACAAAATTCTCTTTTGATTTTCAATCCCTCTTAGAACATGACACATTATTGTAAAGCAATAGATTATACACGTTAACCTTTTTGCCTACACATGATATAGACTGCTAACAGTGTACTTTAAATAGTATTGCCAAAAATTTACCACATAAATTCTCTGACAGTAATACATCTAAAATTCAGTTAGAAGTTTAATAAAAACTGGAGTACTGTTACAAAACTCTTTCCTCTCATTCTTTATTTGCCAAGCACCTACTTCAATCTGGCAACTGTAAAATATTGTTATATTTTTTAATATATGAATCTACTGAGATAATGTTACTTAGGAGTTGAGGTACTTGACATTGACTTCTGACATTTTTCAAAAATGTTTTTGAAGAACTTCAAGCTTCTACAGTCTGCAGTAGATAGCTAGCCTACTAGAATGACTGGTCTGAGGTGTGAAACTCAGTTTTGACTTACTGCTATGGCCTTAGAAGCCATGCTTGAGTCTGTAACCGCAGACCATGAGATTTGCAGGCTCCAAGGTTTGTCATACACCAGCTTTATTCCAAGCCCTAAAACTCCCTTGGTTTATTTATCTCCAAGTTCTACACCCCTGTCTTCTCATGCTTCCTATGAAATGACACAGGCAATTACTCTTACTCAAACATCAAGATTGAAGGATTTGCAAAATTACATTCTCTAGTTCCAGCAGGAATTAATTCAACAAAGTTCAAAAGACTGCACTGTGTTTAGGGCTGATTGGATGATTACAGTTATCTTTACTGGCCTTACAATACATTAATATTTTAGGAATATGAAATCTTACATATTCTGTATTAATAATTTCTGACAGAGTCAGGAGCCAGCCCTGAACTCTACTATCTCCCACAGCCTTGTGTCTGTCTGCATTATCAGACCAGAGAAGGTGCCCCGCCACTTGTTCTCTAATCCTAATCCAGCAATCCCTGCTTTAGCTGCACATGGACCCACAGTGGGTGTTGAGTGCCCTGCAATGGGCATAAGTGTCTCTCTGAGGATGTTATTTTAAGGGCCGTGCTCCATGGTGAACACAAAACTTGGAGCTGCGCAGGATTATTTTGGGATCAACATACCTATAGAAAGACACAGCACAGAAAACTTATTTTGTAATTCGCTCCAAAATTATGTATAAAAAAGGTGCACAGAGACCTGTGCTGACCAAAGTGGCAGTTTTACTTGAATGTTAAGAAGCTAAATTAAACCATTTGAAGATTCATCTCTACTTTGCTGTCAAAGCAATCAGTGGTGACTTTATGGCTGCTGGGTGTAGGCTTAAATGGTCATTAAAAATTGTTGGGTTTTTTCACATCAAAAACTAGTCATTTGATACTTTACTTTGGTTTACTTCCTCAGCAGTCTCCTTTCAGTGATTAAAGAAATGCTAACACATAGACTTAGATTTACAGATTTACATGTGTATTTCCTCTGGCTACAAGCCACTCGTCCGTCTGGACAAGACTGAGATTTTAACTCATGAAATTGCAGCTTCAATTTTCATCTAAGAGGTGCCTGAAGAGAATGGAGCAAAAAGTTTAATTTTAAAATGAAAACAGTGACCAGGGAGGAGAAAAAACATAATTACTTTCCTTTTCTAATTTCTGTGGAATTTTGCACTGCCATTTTAGTAGCTGTACACTATTATCCAACCCTTTTATCTCAGGTATACCAATTATTTATAGCTTAGTTTTCCCGGAAGTTTATGGACAGATGACTTGGACTATACTGAAAAAACATCCTCATAAAATCCTAGTAAAACATTCTAGTAAAATACCTTAACTTGGAGTTTGCCTTCCTGTATTTGCCCTTTCCATGAAGCTGTAAATTTAAGACTGTCCACTGAACACCTCATTACTCTGCAATGGAAACACACATACAATAAATCTTACAGACGTGTAAAAACAGGATATCAAACACAAAACCAAACCCAATGTATTTGCAATGTGTACCATATCATACTAAGTCTTACTTTGAAGAAAAATACATCTCTAACTGAAAAAAAAAAAATTCAGCATTTAAACAGGCAACAGCTATTTTACTTCAAGGCAAGAAATAAAAATAAGATGACTGATGACAGCAATTGACATAACTTTTTGGATCTGTGTCCTGAAAATGAAATAACCATCCTCACACATAAGGAACAATGGCACATTAGCACAAATAGGCACATTATTTTCCCCTCACCTTGCAGTCTCCTGGCGTAAAGCATTGAGAAATGTGTCTGGATGAAACAGCTCAGAAAGGTCAAGGGTGTCTGACAACAGTTTCTGTTTCTCTGCTTTTTCTACCCAATTCTAAAAGAGAGAATTAAAAAAAAAAAAAAAAAAAAACGGAGAAAAGAAAAAAGAAAAATAAAAGGAAAGAAATGCTGAAATTATTACTTGATTTTTTAACATTTTGAGTTAATGTGGGTATGTCAATTATTATGATTAATGAAAAATGTTTGTGTAAACATACTGTAACCCCAAAGCTTAACATCAATTTCAATTATTTCAAACTGGTAAAAAGGAAATTAAAACCTTTTTAAAATATAAAGAAAACCAGAAGTTTATGTATAACATGACTCATCCATTCTAAATAAACTCATGTTTCTTTCTTTGTTCATTGCAGCTTACTTTGTACAGTGAAAATTTGTCATTGTACAGTGAAAATTATAATTTCAACAATTTTATCATTGTTGAAACCCTATTTCACCTTTACTTACTGGGGAGTTTATGTTTTCCAACAAAATAGCTGCCATTTCTGTCTTTGCTTTAGCAAGTTCAGGAAAATAACTGCCTTCCTTTTAGGTACATTTTAAGATCATTTTTTCATATAAATGGCGTATTATATTGAAGAAACAGTTGATTTTCAATCTGCAGTAACAGTTTTTATAAGTAGTTGCCAACAGGCTTTTTAAGTATTTCCTACTACTATGTTGATGCTGCCATTTTTAGTATATTAGTTTGAGATGTGAATTCACAGAATTTATTATAAGATATAAACTGGCCTCTGTAATACTTGGTAATAAATGAGTCTAAGAAAGGTGGAGGGAATAACTGTGCTCAATTATCCTTACAGAGCACATGCCTCAACCTTCTTCCACTCTTTCTTACAGGCAGCTGGGAAGCCTGTTAGGAGCAGGAAGCTTGGAATTTTCCACCAATGCAACACCTTATGTGCCAACATGAGAAATGACACATTGCACCTCGCAATTTTTACAAACCATGCATCTTAAATGCAATCTTAGTTTGATCCTCAAGACATTAACAATCTCAGACAAAGAATTTGCACTCTTCAGACAAGTTGTTTAGGTACCCGACTGGTTATGCAGCAGTCCACGATCAAAATCCTCTACTGAAACTTTTACAATGTCTCTCTTTATTTATTTATATGATATAGTCATAGTCCTCACTATGGCACTGTAGTATGAATCTGAAGTCACTGTGTAACCCACCCTACAAGTAAGCTCTTCACAGATGGATCAAGTTTTCAGGGCCAGGCTGGATGGGGCACTAAGCAACCTGGCCTAGTGGAAGGTGTCCCTGCCCATAGCAGGGGGTTGGAACCAGATGATTTTTAAGGTACCTTCCAACCCAAACCATTCTGTGATTCTACAAATACTGTTGCAGTGCATAATTAGAGTTTTTCAAAGTTGTATATGTTTTGTTTATTTGTCCATAATGGTTCATTCCGATATCCCTACCCCAAAAACCCCTTGGTATCACCCTGGGAAAAAACATTGCCAATCACCCTGAAAGACTTGGAGAAGATGCCCTTCTATCTGACCAGGAGCTCAAGCACCCACCTTTTTCATTGTTGTGTTAAGTATCCCTGTCCTGAGCCACTCCCTTTCCTCTCCTTCATTGGTTCTAAGCTCTCCCCTGCTCAGGGCATGCCCTGAATATTTAGAGGGAGAACAGAGGGACAAAAATCACTCTGGCACGTGGATTTCCCTGGAATAAAACCTCTTGAAACCCACACAAGGAGTCTGCTCTTTCTTCCATGACTCAGACCACGCTCCAGCCTGAGGTTCAGACCCACCAAGCCTTCCTTTTATGCTGGTCAAAGAGCTACAGCTTGCCGGTGAAGCAGCTAAGGACATCAGCATAAAATATTAAGACAGAAACTAATCAGAGAATAAGATTCCACATGTGTTATGCTTGGTGGGGAAGGAAGAGTGTTGTGAAGATTTCATTTTTTTTTCTTTTTCTCCTTTTAGTGTGTGTGTTAATAAAATCTATCTCTTTACCTTGGGCCTGTTTTGCCTTTTCCTCCCCATCCTATCTCCCAGAGGTAAAAGAGACTAGACACTCAAACCACTACACTAAATTTGGCAAACAGAATTTGGTGAACGCAAAACCACTACATGATTTGGTGCTTCTGCCTGGTTTCAAACTTAAAACTAAAACAACATGCTATCACTAAACAGAAAAAGACAAGCCTCACTCCCTTCTAAATACCAGCTCCCAGGAAATTATAAAATTGATGTAGTCACTGAATAAAAGATCTTGAAAGTTACACCCTCATCACACAATGTACCTGCCAAGCATCCATATCATGTTTAAAAAGTGCTTTATTGTATTGTTTGAACTGCTGATAGATGAATAATTCCATAGAAACATTTTGGAAGTGACAAAATCATCGAAAATGCAAGTAGATATCACTCAGTAAGTGTTGTTTTATTTTGGCAGTGTGTCACACACATCTCCATAATGTTTCCACCATGTTCAAGCCTTTAATCAGTTGTTTGTTTTTTTTTTTTATCTGCCACATCCCTGATTATGAGCGCTTAACCGAAATGATTATGAATCAGTTCAGAGATTTTTGCTTTCCATTTTCATTAGGTAAATGTACACAGTTAATGACTCCTGCCTGCATGATTCTTTTAATGACTTTATATAATATTTTTTTTTATCATATAGCAGTAACTGTATTCTAGTTAGGAGAGGTTTTTAAACTGTTTTGTGTAATAAAACTAGAAATCCTTTCAACTTGTATTTAATATAGTCATTCTATTGCTGTCATCATATAAACTTTTAATGTAACTGCTAAAGAGAAACACTGTCAGGAACACAGATGTTTATATTCCACCCAATTAAAAGAACAGTATGGGTGATATTAATTCTGAACTCATATAATTAAGTAGCACTAGGATGTACACAATAACAAAAACTTTCATTAGATCACAAAAGCAAAATTGTAATTGTTTGTATTGGTCTATATAAAGCTGAATATGTAGCTCATTTACATCCATTTAAATAAATAATTGTAGATGCAATCAAATGCATTTTACAACCCAGTTGTAAAAAATACCCTTATGTTTATTTTAGTCCTATAAGACCACATGACAGTTTATTAGGGAACTGCTAAGTCTCAAAAGACAACAGCACTCTATAAACATATCATTTTTTCACTGGTAGTCTCACTGCCATAATGCTGGAAGAGATCAGGTGTTGATGATGGGAAGGAAGTTTAAACTAAGCTGTAGAAAGACTGAAGTGATATTTCTTGAAAAGGAGAAATTCTGTACCAGATAACATCCCTCCCCTCACCCCAACTCTGACAGAAATATGTACTGACTGCATTTGTCAAAGTGATGAAAAGTTGTTCAACTTCTTATTCATCTTGGATGGCCACACAGCATTTCAGTCTGAAGGGTTTTCTTCCATCACCAACTCTTATATAACTACATAACTATTATACCAACAAGGTTGTCTACAAGTCCTAATATCCTAACCCTGAAAATATTTTTACTGCAAAATTTAAAAAAAAAAAAAATCTATCATCTACTCTTCTTTGCAACGGTTTATTTCAATTTCTTTATTTCAATATTTTCTGAATCTTTCTTATTACAATTACACTAGAAATTTAACTATCTGTGACAGAGTTATTTAGAAAATTATGATTATAATATCAAAACTTATCAGCGATACCCAAAATGCTTGGAAAGCAATTCCTGGTAGGATATTTCAAAACTTCCATTAATGTACAGTTCTGTTTGCTATGATAAAAACATTTTCTTTTCTTTTTTTTTCCCTTACAAAAACAAGTCTATAAGCATAGTCTCAGGTGGTTCAAATAATATTTTTTCATGCATCTTAAAATCCAAGAAACATCCATTCCACTTTCTTAGAGAAGTCTTCCTTATCATCTGTAATCCCAAAACAAACTGAGCACCTCATTGAACAGTGAATGGAATAAGGAGGCTGCCAGATTTTTACAATTTTTTTTTTTTACAGTTTTAGGATCCTAGAACTCCTCTAAAATGAAGCAAGTACTCTTCCTTCACCAGTTTTAATTGATTCCAAATGTAGATTCTTCTACTACATTTTTCTATTGCTGTGGCCCCAAAGAGAAGTTACACTGAAAATCATATAAATCACCACAGAAGTTATTTCATTTTTGTGTCTACATGGAAAATTATATTCAGTGTTACACAAGTATGCATAGCCAGGAACCATACAGTATAATTCTGGTTTTTCTACTAGTTTTAGAAGTTTTCCACATTACTAGGGAAAAAAGTGCAGAACTTTAAGCCTGAGAGCAAATGATGGTGAGTAGCACAGCTAGGGGAGTAAGTACTCAGTTAACTGGAGTGCAGACTGAGCAAAGGTCAAACAAGCAGTTATTGCTACAGGCCCATTACCCTCACAGTNCCTCTCCTCTCCTCTCCTTCATGCAGACCAAAAGCACTGGCTATTGCTTTAAAGAAAATACTATTAAACTTTATTTCAGTTTGCCACACCTCAGAGCCCCTCTGTTTGTTGAGGAAGTCTGAGCACAAGACAACCAGCAGAGTAGTACACCATGACTGTTCTAGGTCCCTTAGCATCAGCATGCTGGCTAACCATGTTCTAGAAGCAGATAGACAGTGAGGTACAGCTGACAGAAACATTAGCAAATGTGATCTCATTCTGGTTACTGTATTAGTTCATTTTTTATCAAAACAGGAACTTAACTTCCCCTGAATTTCTGTTTCCTACATTTAATATAGATACCAGAATGATGCATAAGAACTGTAATGACATACTGACAAGTTCATGTTTGACATATGCAAAAAATACCTACTTTCAGATATTTCCTGTATGATCACTAAACACAGAATCCAGTTAGGCAATATTCTTATGTTTTATGCCTTCTAGTCTCTTCTTTTCCAAGTACATCAGTCACCAGGCACTAGATTGCACTTGCAGTTACATGGCAGAGTATAACTGGGTAAGGAAGTCTAAGAACTGGAATTATTCCTCGGTGGAACCAACTTCCCATCTCCAAGAATAAGTTGCAGGGGACAGAAAGCATGGCATACAATATTCATTTTTAGATTACAGACTGGACTGCCTACAGTACTACTTGGACAAAGTCAGGACTACATCAGATACAAAACCTCTGCAAAACTCTGGAGCAGGGATGCTGAAATGTATATTGTGATGTGCTGGTGTGACTAAACAGGGGTAAAGAATACTCAATATATTAGCCACTGGTAATGATGGGATGCACTGCAGTAATTTGTTTTACAGTACCAGTTTGAAGGCTATGTTACAATGAAGAGAGTCATGAAGAGAGCCACTTTGCTATGGCTTGTTTTCCCTGGTAACACCCCATGAGATACAGATTTTCCATTAGCATCTCCCTCACAGTCTCTGTTCCTCTACTGAAACAATGACCCCTTGAACAGCAGTCACCGGTCTCTCTCCATTTTTTTTCCTTCTTGTTTACCAGTCATTTATTTTTTGTTAACATCCTCTCTTAAGGCTGTCAAAACACGGAGAAAATCTCTCACCCATGCCTGTGTCACAGAACTCTACTATATTAGTAACTATTGAGACTTAACTTAACTCTCAGATAAGTAAGAATGTTAAACAGACTAATGCAATCTAATCAGAAATTGTTTAATTCTGTGGGTCCATATCCCAAAATACCTAAAAGATTCCACCATTAAAAGGCAAAGAAGGAAATCTGGGTTTTTTATATGAAAAAAAGAGATCACAGAATGGAAACAGTGGCTCATGCAACTCCATTTAAACAAAGGAAGTAAATGATATCATGGCTAGTCTGTGATCTGGCATCCTGCACACCATGCTGGCTCATGCTAAAGCTGCTTATTCTCCATTAAACAGAACATTACAACATGGGATTACTGCTCAGACTAACAAGTAGTTTGTTCAAAAAAGAACAACTTTGTGTAGACACAGAGTATAATTACATTTTTTTTTTTCTAATTGATGCAGTAAGCTGGTATGGATTACTGTAGATCGNTTACAATTTTTTTTTTACAGTTTTAGGATCCTAGAACTCCTCTAAAATGAAGCAAGTACTCTTCCTTCACCAGTTTTAATTGATTCCAAATGTAGATTCTTCTACTGCATTTTTCTATTGCTGTGGCCCCAAAGAGAAGTTACACTGAAAATCATATAAATCACCACAGAAGTTATTTCATTTTTGTGTCTACATGGAAAATTATATTCAGTGTTACACAAGTATGCATAGCCAGGAACCATACAGTATAATTCTGGTTTTTCTACTAGTTTTAGAAGTTTTCCACATTACTAGGGAAAAAAGTGCAGAACTTTAAGCCTGAGAGCAAATGATGGTGAGTAGCACAGCTAGGGGAGTAAGTACTCAGTTAACTGGAGTGCAGACTGAGCAAAGGTCAAACAAGCAGTTATTGCTACAGGCCCATTACCCTCACAGTGCAGCAGCTGTTCTACAGGTGTGCTCCTAAGTGCAGTCATTCAGTGGTAAATGCCAGCAGGAGTGACAGTATTACAGCTCAAAGAAATGAAATAGAGGGATTTTTCCAGCATTGAGCCCAGAGGGCGGTAATGCCTAGGGTTCTGAGGAACAACTGGTATACAACCATTTATTCCCTTGTGGTAATTCTTTGTATGTGAGATTCTTGAGCCAGTATTCTTCAGGTACTTATCCCTTTATTAAATGAAGACGTGAATACTGCAGGATTTCAGGTATATGATAAGGTGTAGGCCCATACTTACAAATGATAAATAACACAGTAATTTAATTTGAAGTTTATGTTTGGTTTAATTTTTTTTCTCTCCTCTCCTCTCCTCTCCTCTCCTCTCCTCTCCTTCATGCAGACCAAAAGCACTGGCTATTGCTTTAAAGAAAATACTATTAAACTTTATTTCAGTTTGCCACACCTCAGAGCCCCTCTGTTTGTTGAGGAAGTCTGAGCACAAGACAACCAGCAGAGTAGTACACCATGACTGTTCTAGGTCCCTTAGCATCAGCATGCTGGCTAACCATGT
>VXBB01024220.1:705557-776292 GCA_013399915.1 Illadopsis cleaveri | reverse complement strand
ACAGGTTGCCCAGAGAAGCTGTGCATTCCCCATTCCTGGAACTGTTCAAGGCCATTCTGGATGTGGTTGTGAGCAACCTGGTCTAGTGAAAGGTGTCCCTCCCTATGCCAGGGGATTGGAACAAAATGGTCTTTAATGTCCCTTCTAACCCAAACCTCTCTCTGATTCTAAGTTGTCTAGAAAAAGCAAAGCAGATTGATGGGATGAACCTAAAAATTGGCGCATTAGCATGTGCTGCAGCCTTCTCATTTATTAATGGATGGAATTTAAAATTACCAGTCTTTGACAGAATAACATAAGGATTCATTTTCATGTGTGAATGATAATAACATCGTTTTCTACCACTTGTACTAAAATTAACCTTTTTTGCTTGAGCTTTTGTCAGACAAGACTATCCATTTTACTCTGCTTTCTCTTTTGCAGACAGCTCTGTCCTTGATAAAGGAGATAGCGTGAAAAACAAGTTACTAGCAACAGAGCAATCTACACTTTTAATTTTGATAGATTAAATGCATAAAATCGATGAATATTTTACCACTGCATCTTTTCAGATTTCTTCCTGTATTGTGAAAATGTATCTTGTAGCTTAAAGAGAAAAATCAATGAATGATGATTATTTTATTAAATAAAGGATATCAACTACAGGTTTACATCTTATATAATATATAGTACAGCTTTCTGTAATTTACTAAGTATATAAATACTATCTTGCATCCAGAGAAGAAATACAGAATACTAAATCTAGGTTTTTTTTAATTTAAACCTAGGTTAGGAAAAAAGGATAATTTTCTTTTAAATATGGTAATTTTTCAGAGACACGTCTAGAGAGAAAATGACCTGGGTTTGTCTTCTTTCATTCAACACTTACAAAAATCTTTTTATGAGTAATTATCTCCTGCAATAAATATTTTATAATCAAACAACTGAATAATTGGTTAGTGGTATGATAAGGGGTGCTGCTCAAACTTCTGATTACAAGGTAGTATTTTATAATTTCAACAGAACAGCCATTCTCACAAAACATGCTTTGAATTTCAAGAGTTTAATGAACAGCCACTGAATTCTGTTGAAACAGATTACTTTTTTCAACAGTTAAGCCTGACGTTTATCAAAAAGCCCATAACTTGTGGATGCCTCAGTTTAACAGAGCACCTAACACTCATTGGGAATAAGCTTCAACAGCTCACAATGAAATCAAAAGAAAGGCAGGTAGCGATATTTTCCCTTTTCCAATGCTGCTTTTTAAAAACTGCTTTTTGAGTTTTTTGTGCAACTTTTTTGTGCAAAAGGCATAATGTTTTTCCAAAACTTGGCATAAGTCTTGCTCATTGGCAACTGAAATTATTTGCCTTTGAAATAGCATAGTTTGCAGATTTAGTGTTAAAACCCACCGTATTTTGGAGGAAAGCAAACATTTCACTACAAAAAAAAGTTATGTTTAGTTTTGGGCATCACAACATATGAAAGATATTATGTTATTAGAGAGTGTCCCAAGGAGGGCTGAAAATTTGGTGAAGGGCCTGGAGGGGAAACTATACCAATGCATGAATACAGCTTTCTGTAAGAGCACAAAAATTGTGTCAGCTTCTGCTTTAATTTCCTTGGATATTAGATCTTATTTCAATGGACAACTCCTATTACCCATCCATGTCCAAAACTTTCATCTCACATTCTGTTTGGTCCCTTGTTTGGATAGTGCACCTTTACAAAGCACTACTGCTCTTTATCAGAAATTACTTCATCAATGCAATCTAACTGAGACAGTGACTAAAAGGGTCATGATAAAACAGCTGCTAAGAGCTTCAAATTTGCCTATTAGAGACAAACAAAATGTAGTTTTTTAGTAGTACAACTTTTTACCAAGCAGTTATCTAGTAGATATAAGGTCTTAAAAGACATATCCTGGCTGATAAATTTGGAACAAAGTGAAATCATGCTGCAACATGATGAGAACTGATGAAAAGCACTGAGGATCAGTTCCTCAGCAGATAATGTTAGGCTGCAGTTGTATTTTTGTTTCGATATTCATGACAGCTGAAGAGGAGAAGCCAGGAAAAGCAGCAGAAAAATACTAATTCTTCTGAATAATGTGGAAATTTGAACTAAAATAATGGAATGAGTGGATTTAAAACATTGCTTAATGAATTTTTGTCCTTCAGTGTTAGAATACTAAATCTGGAGTATTCTGTACTGTACAGATACCTAGGTAGCAGCTGCCCAAACAGAGATCCATCAGAGGCACAATGACAAGGTGGGTAACCAGCCAACTAACCCACATGAATCAGCCTCTCCTGAAACTGTAGAAGACAAACTATTAAGCTATTGTCCCTGCAGCAAACTCTGCTATGGCAATGTATTGGAAAACACTCTGGAAATCAAGTGTGAGCACTTGGATTGGGATGGGCCTTATTATAGAGTGCCCAAGTGGATCAATAGCAGGACTGAGCATGACTAGTCTGGATTTGTACAAGATTTATTATGTGAGTTCTTTAACCTGGTGAAAATTGAAAAGACTTGATTCCCTTGGTTTTCTAAGAGCAGCCTTTCTGCCTGTTATCAGTGAAGGATAATTTAATATGTCTCCCTAGATGCCTGGGGTGTGAAGGAGAAATCCTGGGTTTCCTATTCCGAGAAGGTTTTATAGTATATTCAGCAGGCAATTTCCAAGACTTCAAACCTCATATACCTTGGGCGTCCAATCCACCTTTCTGGGGACCTAATTGTTGAAACAGAGGAATAGGGTTCCAAAATAGGAACAAAGTCATTCTTCCTTAAATAGTAAAAGATCATTAAAATAGTAAAAATCTTATACTAGGTGACCAAACAGGTATTGAAATTAAATATTACTACCTTAGATTTTACTCAGGATGGGAAGGGACAAGCAAACAGCATTGCAGAAGATAAATATAAGTCTTTTGAAAAAATACAAAATTTACCTTCTTTATATACTAGGAGTATATAAAGAAGTATACTTTTATAGATAAATGCACAATTTCAATGAAACCTTTCATAAATTATGCAACTAAAAACTTACAGTATTCATAAACATGTCCTTGATTAGAACTCTGAAACTGGTGCTTATAATTCTGAAGTCAGAATGTACATGACAAGGCCTTTAGCAGCTCTCTAACCAAACAGTCATGCAAAGGAAGGACTGGTTTTGTAAATGATATAAAACCAGCTGAGTCCAAAAGAATGAAATACAAGGCCTTTTTGGAATAAAAAAGGTTTGGGGTTCTTTTTTGAAAAGGTGAAATTAAGCTCTTTATTTAGTTCTTGTGGAAACAAAAATCAATTTCCAATTTGTTGATCTGAAACCATCTTTTAAGGTTGCTATTCAGCTGACATCTGCCTGGGCTGCTGTTTTATCTCTTAACAACTGCAGTTCTGAGTCTCCTCTCACTCTTTCTCTCCTGCTGGTATCTATAGCCATGAGAAGACACTTATCTAGAGACTGGGATGCACTTAATACCACCATACGCTGATGTTTATTATTGCTGAGCTATGATCATGAACCATGGGAGAGGGAAACCACAGAAAACATTTAGGGTGCCATCATGAGGAAACTGATAGTATAAGGATCAAGAATTAAAACTCATACAATGATCACTGATCATTCATACATTTCATATCTTAACGTTGGTAGCAAATATATCACTGTAGACAGACAAGCTGAAACACAGTATTATGAAGTTCAATGTCAGCACTGCTAATTGAAAGTATTCAGAACTCCATCTTAGAAAAATGTTCAATACATAATTTAAAGCAGAAGCTACCATCCAAATACCAGAATTTTCACCTTGGAAGAAATCACCTATTTACGTCAGGTCTGTCACCATAACATAGTACACAGCAATGCATGCCTCTACTGCATTTTGCATATACAAATTTCTTCACATTTTCACTAGGCAGTTTTCTTTCTTTTTTTTTCTTTTACCAAGTGAATTCAGACCTAAAAAAATGCAACACCTGTTGTTTTTCTGCCTGTTGTTGTGTAACACTCTCAGAACAACTTTACACTTCTATAAATTCTGCTATAAATATTTTACCATCTGGCCTATATTTCGTCTTCCTCCCCATCCCCATTAAATGCTTGTTGTAGCTGCTTTTATTATTTTCTGCACTGGCAGCAAACCTCTTGACAAGGCAGCCTTTAACTAATAACCTAGGCAGAGACTTACTCCACCCTTAGTAAATGTACTCCTTCAGTACAATTTTGATCTTTCAATGTCTCCTATTTTGTCTCAAAAATGCCTAAATCAAACCTGTCTCATACAGAAAAGTATAAAAGTCAATATCTTACAGTCAGTGAAACAGAGGGACATAAAAGTAACAATAAAAAAATAGCTTATAAAGTTGGTCATATAAAACTAAACTAATCCAAAATATGGCATTTATTGAAATGAAATTCTGAAGATAATTTTCTGAGTTATGAAATATCTTTTTTGAAACCTTTATTGAATTTCTGAATACTAAACCTAGACTTAACTACTGATTAATTACATTTATAAAGTCAATAATGAAAAGTAAGAAAAAAGAAAAAAATTATAAAAAAATAATCAAGACTAACCAGGAAGGTATAATGGGCACAATCACAATTTGGAATCACATTTAAGGAAAAAGATGATTCAACTGATATGTGTAACTAGAAATAATCGACATTTTTCTAATAATATACAATATAGAAATATGGAAATTGTATTTCAGATGTGATTTGACTAGAAGCCTGAGATTCAAAACAAACTGATAGTATACCATTAAGAATTCCTCCAAATGCAATTTTATTACATATCTGACATTAAAGAAATAAAATGAGACAACCAGCAGCTGTTATCACTAATAAAAATTTAACATAATTTACTGCTTATGGACAGAGTAAATTATCTAATGTAAAGCTATGCCTTAGTAATCTTTTTCTCTCTTACAATAAATAACTGTTAAAGACTGTAAATGATTCCTTCACAATAACTTTCATAAAAATGACTAATCCAAATGTACAGTTTCGTCAGTAGTTTGAGCAATGAGAAAGAAAGATTACTATCATGGTAATGCAGCAAATATAATGCAGCACATTAGTCAATAGCTGACTGGAGTTATATATAAAAATAAAAACTTTTGGAATGTGTGGTTGAAAATCATCTATTACTATTATCATTAATTTTATCCTTTACCTCTGCATTATGATTTTGTATGGGAGGTGCACTCCATACAGAAGTTCAAACTCTAATCTCAGACCTCCATTAAAATAAACCATATAAGTAAGGAAAATTGCATGCAGTTTGGTCACAAACAAATGGAAGTAGAAGTTGCAAACAGTAATGTACTCTTGAAGCTTACAAACATGCTGGCTCACCACAAATGATGCTTTTTTTAATACTAAAGGCTATAATAGTCACCAAAAAGACAGATGGGACTAAGTTCAACTCCAGTTATATGACCAAATAACATCTGAACATGCATTATAACTTGTTGCTATACATATTAAAATTTTTTTCCGCTCTGTACTTTAAACCTTTTTTTGTAGGAAGGAAAGAAAAAATAAGTATTAGCCAAAAGAAATTGTTTGCATCACAAGAATCTTAGTAATACTTTGAAAACATTTATTTGACAATTTCTTTAGAAAAAGTCATGCCTAGGACACACATGGCCCTCAAATCTTTCTTCTGAATCTGACAGTCAACATAAATGTAGACAAAAATCCTGGTAGCCCATCGGACAAGATGTGTTAATCAAGATCTAAACTAACAGCTTTCTATTTATTGCCTGGAAGTAACAAAGATCTGTCCTTTCTAAAGTAGTATCCCTCTCTGGCAGGTTCTCACAGTTTTCTCTCTATGTATCCAACAAAGATACAGAATCTGTTTCCTTAAATACTAATTAATTTAGATAAATTGCTTTTATTTGTCTGTGTATTATCTTAAATATACCACTTCTGTCAATCAAAGTATATGTAGATTTACCTTAACTAAAAATTAACCTCTTTACATCAGACTGTGGATAGACAGAGCTGTTGTCAGTCCCTGCACCTCCTCTTATGGCCCTTAGTAAACCTGGAGAATACAGATCTTTTAATTACTTTCTCCCAAGACTAGTCATCTATTAATTTCCACATTACCTTTATTAGAAATGCTTCACTTGTGTCTTGATAGGCATCTCTCTACCAGATTAAAGAGTTTGTCTTGACTTAAATGTAGAATTTCATCTGGGTAAGAAAAGTCTTCTTCCCCCACAGTTCACCACAAAGACTAATGACTAAGATGTAAGCCTACTGTGAAGTGACTAACAATATTATCACATTATTTCTTGATCTTTGGATTTTTATATACCTTTTCACACATCTAAAACTCTTCGGGACATGTGTTTCTAAAGGTCTACTGTAGTGGAATTTACATAATATAATGTGTCACTGAACACCAGCACACTGAGGCAAATGATTTTTTAAAATTACCTGTATGGCAAGTGCTCGAGCTACGAGACTTCTAAGATATTGCAAAGGATCTTCTGGACCTTCCCACTTGCTTTGCCACGTGACAGGACACTGAAAAAAATATATATTTACTGAATATATCAATTTCAAATCCATCGTCATTACATTTCAAGTTGGCAACTTGAATGAAAATAAATAATCTGGAGATCAAAATGATCTACAAAAAAAAAAAAGGCAACACCAGTAATATAATGATCAAGAACATACAACCACAAACAGAAAGGTTGTACTCCTGCTAATTCTGTGAGTGGCCCACACACACTGTTGATGGAGAAATTGCAAGAACTTCTGCTATTCAATAAGGAAACATCAGTTGGTTCCACAAATATTTCCAAAAGGCCTAAGAGCATTATTTCTTGAAAAGTCACAAAGTCATCTTTCAACTGCAGCCACAGTTTCCCACTGCTTTGCTGCAGCCTCCTCAGATTTCAAAACACAGTTGTGTGGCTCTGTGGTGAAGAGAATCTGGTACAATTCCCCTGCATGATTATTTTCTTATCACCTCACAGCTTTTGTAGAGCAACACCTGAGAAAAAAAGTCCTGCAAGACTTGTCCATATAAATTTCTCTTTGATTTCAAAAAGGAAGGCTTAAAAGGGCATCTGCTAAACTTCCTCCTTATAAAAAAAAAGGATAGAAACACTAATTTTACCAACTCCACAGGAATCTAAAGCATACTGAAAGTGACTGCAAGATTCTCTAACTTATGAGAAATAGAATTAATGTAAATCAGTACCTGTGGAATACTGCACACTACTGAAGATGCTGAGCAGAATAAACAGTTTATACTGTTTAATATTTACATCTGCATTTTCCAGGAAGTTCCCATTCTAATAGCATATGTACTGAACAAGTATTCAAAATCTGATCACAGATGTTTGTAAAAAAAGGTATCATTCAAAGTAAATACTCCATGTTTACCCTTTATAGATAAAAATCAGAACATAACTAGAGTCAAGGATACTAATTAAAAATTAATTCAATAAACTAGAATATATACAAGACAATTAATAAAACACAGTTAACTGCATGAGGGTTTTTTCTAATTAGAATTTTTTGAAACTTATTTTTTATTTGAAACCTAGCATTTTTGCAGCCTCTTCTACTAGATACGCATTTACAGGCAGCTCATCAATCTATCACTTACAAGGCATTTGCCTAATGTTGCTAATATATCACTCTAAATTACTTTAAGTCTAAAGAAATAGCTTAGCTAATTGATATTAGGTAAATGAATCTCAGATATGCTTATGTTCTTTTTGCTAGGGTGGAGTTAATTTTCTTCACAGTGGCTAGTATGGGCTAATATACCAATTTTACATAAATACAGCATATCACTGAAACCTTTATAAGTCATACACTTACTGATTTTTACATTTCTATTAGTAATCCAGCAGTTTCTGCAGGTGCTATAATCTTAAAAGAATTACAATCTTAGTGGGTTTAAAATATAGCTTTTGAAAAATAATCCTCTGCTACATAACACATGAAAACACTAAACAAGAAGAGTGTATAGAAAACACACGAAGAAAATCACTTTAGGATGATAAATATAGTGAGGTTTAGCTGCCATGCCAAGAACGTGGCATTAGCCTCTCTGGAAGGCCGACGAAAAAACTGCTAAATGATTACAATCCAGTGAAGTGATCCATGTCAAGGAAAGTGGGTAAATAAGCAGATTAAGCAACAGAAGCACTAGTCAATACATCAGGAAGCACTGAACTGATGCTTGTGAGAGGTTAAAATGCATAGAATTTTTAAGAAACTTTGCAGCAAGGATCAGCCTCACAGCTCCTGCCAGTTCCAACAGAAGCATGCAGCTTGAGTACACAAGCAAGCCGTGCTCTATTCTCCTCAGTAACAAGAAATATAACTGTAAGAACTAAAGAATGGCCATTACATGTATCATTTCCATTCACTATGACTTGGACTTAGTGCCAGTTTCTACCACATAGTCAAATCATGTTTAAAAAGGCAATGAGATTGCTAACAAGAAAATGTAATTTATTCTAAATGTACAGCAATTTTGCTAACAAATGCTGTCTTGTTAATCTAAAAAGAGAAAAAATTTAATTATTTTTTTGATTAGAATTTGATAGATCAATAAATGCATAACAGTCTTTTCAACAGTACTTGTTCTTCACACGAAGATAAACAGGATGTTAACAGGAATTATTGTTCACTGCAGAAGCAATCTCAATATCTATGCATTAGCATCAACAGAATTTATCAGTTACCGGAGGTGAAACAAAATCAGAGTTTCATGTCACATCAATGTTCGACTATCTTAACTCAATTATCTAGATATTAATGATAGAGCATGTAAACTTGTTGTCACTAATTGTACCAGCTTATAAACATGCCCAGTTTGATGCCAAAAAACACAGAGAAAATACATATACAAAATTTGAGTGATTTTCTTGTATATCAAGAATACAGGGTGAGATGACAGGTTGGTACGATAGGCACAGCTTGTCTGGTGAGGTATGGCAATACTCCATACCAAACAAATCCAAAGGCAACTGTTATTACAACTGAAATTTTAAGAAAATATAAAAACTAAGTAAAGTGATAGATTTACATATTCTACTGGCTAATATAATTGACTTATCTAGCATGACTTGGTGTTTGAAATTGAAACAGTATACCACAACTTCTAATTGGACTTGTCTTTAAGAGAAAGCTTTATGAGAGTAATGCAATTCAGAAGTTTCTACAAATACTTCTGAAAATTTTTCCAGAAAAAAATGGTTTTGTTTTAGAGTTTCTATCTTTAAAAGAACTCCATTTTAGAGTCCTTATCAATAAAAAAATTAGAACATGAAAATGCATATTAGTCCAGTTTCCTTGGGTTTTTTCAATGCTTATTATAATGTATACTCATTACAAAATGACTTACCTTCTGGTTTAACAGAGCACTTGCCAGTGTTTGTACTTCAGAACTCAGCAGTGAGGTACCTCTGATGACTTTACTTAAAGAAGCAAGTGACTGATGGACACTCTGCACAAGGCGAATGGCATTGAATTGTTCTAGAGTAATGAATGATAAGATGGGAGATCCTTGTTGTTCTGCAGGAGGAGACACCTTCTGATGGATCAGGTTAGAATTCTAAGAAAGAGCATGTGATATCCAGTTAATAAACTCAAGGAAACTATGATGTTGTACAACATATTATTTGTTTAATTCGTTATACTTCGTATGACTTTGTTAGCTTTGAAGTAATAGCGATATCATCCCTTTTCTGACACTGGATTAAAACTATAGTGATACTTTCAGTACTGTCTGTGACATGTTCAATAAAGGCATCACTCTTCTGAGACAAGTCTGTCTACCCAGTTACTTCAAAAGTACTTGAATTGTTGAAAAATCTTCACTTAGCTGAATCACTGCTACTAGTATTTCTGTTAATGTGTTAGTATAAAAAGCAGTGGTGCACTCAGCATAACAAATTTTTACTGGGTACTGTAAACTATGCTGCCAGTTCTTGCTTCGTGTGACTAGTTCAACACGGAGTTGAATTAAATACAATAAATACAAAATAAATACAATTTTATGCGTAAATCTTGAGTAACTCAGACTCCGAGACGTACTGCTGCTCTCACACTGCCATTTTTACTACTTACTTCCTTTCCATTAAAGCCATTGAAAATCCAAATTCATTCAATAATTTCAAGAGATGGCGCAATTGTGAAAATCTTAATTCATATGCAACGTATATGAATAGACATACATATTTTTGCATGTGTCAGAAACTGCCAACCTGCAATGTCGCAATATGCTGAAATGAATTCCCATTATAAAACTAAAAATTTTTTGGAAAATTCTATGAGGCACAAATGCAAAAAGTAAACCCTAGCCTATGGGAAAATATTTGCCATTTCAATTTCTAGTAATTTAGTACAGATAAAATCAGATTTTACTTTCTCTGAAATATGTTGTCTTAAAATAATAAGCTTTGATGATTTTTCAGGTTAAATAAATTTATGAATTGTCACATGGCATCTTGCTTTCAAGAACACACAGGATATTTACCTCTATAATCTTTCCCAGGCACTATGCATTTGTCAGGATTTATACATTTTTAATTTCAAGCTCATACTGCACTCAGCTACCAAGTTAAAATATGAGAGAAGCTAAATGAACGAGCAATACTTTGGCTTGTGACTGACCAACAGAAAAATGAAGGATAAAGTCTTTCAACATTGCTAAAAAGGTATACAACAAAGGTACTGATCAAAGTGCCAAATAATACAGTATTTTAAACTGTTATGCTTTGCACTTTTTTCTTTGCATGCATTCAAAAATCACAGTACCAGTTTCACATCAGTTTTTCTGACACCATAATTTACTGAGTATATGTAAATTGTAATACAAAACTAGCATAAACTAGTTGATAATTTCTTATTGAGGTGTTTAATTGCACAAAATAAAGAAAAACCCAAGACATTGCACCTTGGAGGCTTTGCTCAATCTTTGCCTCTACGTTCTTCAATATCGTCCTTTGCATAAGAGTCTCCCATGAATTTCAGATTCATTTCATCACTCTTTCTAATGCTTTCCCCTGAGAATTTGTTGAAACAACCCACCTGTCATTTCCATAGGAAAATTAAACATGAATACCAATATCAGCTTATACATTTAATGTCCTATTGCACACTCTCAAAATCCATTATGTATATAACTCACATCAGCTTTTAAAATATGTGTATGCTCATGACCTGCTTGGGAATTAAGATGAAGAACTGTTGAAGCACTGAGTGCTTTTCCTAATCATAAGAAACTGAAGGTAGATTCTAATCTTTAATATTGAATACTGTATTTTGCTACCAATGTTAATCAGGCGTATTTTGCGGCTTTGATATTTTTCCCACTTTCAGTTTTGTATGTGTTGCTATCTTAGTATAAGACATCATAAAGTCTCATCTAAACTGTCCCAGAGCTTTACTTTGTTACCTTCTTAAACTCAAGCTTTTGCAAACTCCAGTACATTTTGAAAACTGCCTCCGCATAAATGTAACAAATATAAAGTAAACAAACATATATACCTTTACTAGTTCTGCATTTGATTCAAAATGCAATTTTGGTGGTGGTGGTGGTGATGGGTTTTAGAAATCTTCATTGCCCTTTTGATGTACCTATTTTGCCTCCTTCTTTGAGTCTCTCTCTGCCTATTTTTTTTTTTTTTTTATATTAACCTCTCACTGTTTTTCACATGCTTTTCATTGTTGAACATAAAATAAAGAATGACCCTATATTTCTGTTTCACTGATTTTTCTTTCATGGAAAAGACCCTGTTGTTTTTTAAAAGCTGAGGTAGCTAATGAGGTACCAGACACGTGTGATTCCTGGGGCAGTTCTGTACAGTGCCAGGAGTTGGCACTACCAATCTGTAATGTGCCACTCTTCCACATTAAGGAAGGGTTTTTAAAATTTGTCTAACATTTGACAACTTACTCAGTGAAGACTTTATTTTATAGATCAACAAATCTTTCATGCAAGCTAATACTGAGCATACGAGTATGTGGTTTTTTCTAACTAAATGGCAGGTTCATGAGAGTTTAATTAATTTGGTTAAGTGTCAAGCTGTTATTTAATCATGCTGCAAAACACTGTAAAAGCAGTTTTAGGACAGTATTCATTACAAGGATGTTTTCAATGTCAAGAATTAACATGTATGTTTTCAAATGAGGATAATAGAGGTGAAAATGTCAAGATATTCTGTATTAGTTCAGAACGGCTCAATAAAAAGAGAAGTTTGCTTGTGTAATTTCAACACAGATGCAAACAGATTTGAAGCACATTTTAAGTATCCATTTCATTTAAAGTAAAATTCAATTAAAAATTTTGGAGTCTGAATTCTGTCTAGATTAATAATCAGTGGATGAAGGAGAGGAAACTGCCTATTCTTATAGATAGATAAAGAATAGTAAACTTCCCAGTTCAACAATTTCAAGATATCTGAATAACTGGTAGCAATATTTAACAGGGTTTTGCATCATGTATGTTGTGAGAGAAAAAATGAAGCCCTGCAAATTACCAGAAATATTTCTGAAAAAGTAACAACATGTAAATCCTCCCTACTGTACTAATGCAGAAGAATTATTTCCCATTTTGAAATGTCTAAAATGAAAAAAGCTAGAATTTCCAAAGCATACCTGGCATTTTTGCTGTTTGGCCACAAAGAATGTGATAGGCTCTGAAAACTGAACAAAAAAGTCTGATTCACAGAACCACAAAACAGCCGAGTTTGGAAGGAACCTCTGGAGATTGTCAGGTGCTCAAAGTTTCAGCAGGTTGCCCAGATCTGTATTCAGTCTCCATCCAAGAATGTGACCCCTTGGATCTTCATATGCTCCACACTACCCCATCAGTTGACTGGAGTCTATGTAGGAAAGCTCCAAGGCTGTCATAGTCTGAGGGCCAGACAAGCCTTGGCAGTCTTTCCACAGTGTCCCACAGCTGAGCTCCTGGAAGGCAGCAAAAGTCCCTAAACAGCAGATGAGGTCAGAAAATGGGAGCATCCTTCCTCCCAGCTGCAGGGAATTGCTCACTGCTTTTCCTCACCACTTCCTCCTGGTGCTTCTGTGTCGATCAGGTTTAGTTGGCTTTGGAGTTTCATTAAGAGTGCAGAGACAAAAATATGTCCACACTAAGAGATTATGATCAACTACTAAGATATAAATTCTACAGGACATACCTATGTCAAGGGGTAAATTTTGCTGAATTTCAAAATTATCAATACATAGATGTACAACAACTGTTTTCAACGTATTTGTAAGACAATCCTTTTTTAATTAATCCTTGACTTACATACTCAACTTGGGAATAAAAATGTTTAAAGCAACTTATTCTTTGTCTACCTATTAACAAACTTCTGAGTATCTTTTTGCCTCTGGAGTAATTTTTTACAGACTTCAGGGGTTTTTTTTTTAAATTTTACTTCTTCATATCTGGGAAACTGTTTTAGTTTCATATTCCCTACCCATTCATGCATAAATAAAGCAATTTATGATTGTTAAATTAAGCAGCAATTCAACTATCTTCTTCAGGTCTTTAAAATTCTGCAAACAAAGATGTTGCCTTCACTGAACTATCAATCTAGAATGAGAATGTAGAACTGTATGCAAAGTCTGTGAAATATTAAAGATGCCTAGGCCTTTTCAAAGCTTGAAGCAATTATTGGTTGAACAGACCACAAAAATTCATTTTGATAAAGAATATTATTTAAATTTTTTGAAACACTCAAGAAAATGTCCCCCACACAAAAAAACCCAACCCTATAAAAGGTCAGAAGGCATCCTATTCCAAAGGATATATTCAAAAGATTAATTTTATTACCTGCTAATAGAATAAAACCTTTAGAAAATCAAAGAAACTTCAAGATAATACAGACCCTTGAATGGTTTGGGTTGAAAGGGACCTTAAAGATAATCTAGTTCCAACCCTCCTGGACAGGCAGAGATATCTTCCATAGACCAGGCTGCTCAAAGCCCCATTTAACTTGGTTTTGAATATTTCAGGGATGGAGTATCAAGTAGTTCTCTGGGAAACCTGTGCCAGAGTCTCACCACCCTCTCAGGAAAGAATTTCCTAATCTTCCAGTTTGAAGTCATTCCCCTTTGCCCTGTCCCTACACGCCCCTGTAAAACATCCCTCTCCAGCTGTCTTACTGGAAGGCCACAATAAGGTCTCCACGGTGCCTTCTCTTCTCCCACCAAACAACTCCAACTCTCTCAGCCTGTTTTCACATGAGAGAAGCCTTGCAAACTATACAAATTTTTTGTACCCAATGATACTGTAAAAAATTAAATTGCTCTTGGTAGGAATAGGTCATGCTAACCAGGTCTTATGCTTACTGTGCAAGGCTCCAATACTGGCCTTCTAGATGTGTCATCAGCTTGTAGGAGAGCTTGCTGTGTGAAGTGGAATTCAGTACCAGGTGTCTCCTATTCTAATGTGATGCTTGGGATAGCATGGGATAATAAGAAAGGTCTCGAAAATACGAGCACAGTTTGAAAAGAGAGGCCTGAGAACTACAACCAACAACTTGATGGTCATGTAATGATCATTGAGGAAGGGCACAATTAAGAAATGGCAAGGCTACTTGTGCCCATAGGCAAGAGGCAATTATGCAGAGAAGAAAAACAGCCAAGTGACACAATAAAGGTACCTTCTACAGCCTGAAAAATAACCCCACCTAAGTGTCACTCAGCCTGTAGGTGAGAAACTGAGGTAAAGGGCTAAAACGTCATATGAAAGGAGATATCAGATTTGAGGGCAATGGTAGGGGTGAAATGGGAGGCCTTCACCAGGTCCAGTTTCCCTTGTCAAAGAGCTCTCAGGAAATCTTGATTATTTCCATGTAGGTGTCTATCAAGAACCTCAGTCACCAGTACCAGCTGGGTCTTCAGCTTCATGGTACTGCATACTCACAGCTAATTTATGACCCCAGTTTAAAAGAGCATGTACTTTGAATTTGCAGTGCTAATGAGAAACACTTCTAAAGAACTAGACATTAGCTACACGTGCTGTTAAATGAGTATTAATGTAGGGTAGATTTGTTTTACTGTTTAAAACTGGTCTCATTTACCCATCTTTCAAACACTGCAATCAAAATCTCTATTTTTGTTATTGTTAACGTGTACATATATGTAATACTTTCATGTGAGCTTTTTCAAAAAAAAATTGCACTGTCATACTGAAATAGACTTTTTCTTACAGAATCACAGACCTGGTTAACAGAGAGCCCATTTTCAGAGGCCACAGATTTCAACAAGAAGTTATTTAGTATCAGAAGACTATTTTGACACACAAATATGATGCATCATACACTTAGCATGGATTACATGAGAATTTAATGAGATATTTCAAAATATAATGGTAAACTCTAATGTGTACCTTATGTCTCTTCTTTGTATGTGGTTATTTGAGTAAGGGACAGGTTTTCCTCATTAAAGTGTTGCTGTGTACAAGACATAGTTTTAGGCCACAACATCTCTGATCTATTACTTGATCACTGGGGAGACAAAATAATGGCTGAATGTCCAATTGGGCACCTAGCATGAGGTGGGAGAGATCCTTCCCAAGCATGTGTAGTGTCTGCATTCACACACATCACATCTAAATGTATGCCTGGAGTAAGAGTTCAATGGTAGGAAACCAAGCTTTACAACAAAAGTTAAAAAACACCACCAAACTGAACCAAGCTAGGCCAACAAAGGAACATAAAGGGAGTGATATTGGATAACTGTAGAGGGGATTTTCATGAACCTCAGTTTAAAGCTAATACCATATTTCAACACTATAAAGGAAAAACTATATTGTATTTGATATCATTAAACATTGCCTTGTGAATATTAGATAAATGAAGACACTAAATAAAAATCTGAAGTACATTAGCATTTTTCTTGGAAACATGTATAGGATGTTAAGTCTTATGTTTTGAGTGTGGTCTCACCTCCATATGGAGAAAAAGGGTGATAGCCTGTTATATTGCATACAGACTTCATAGCTAATTGTGCACCTAACATTGTACTTTCCACCTCAAGTGCATTTCATTTCGTTTTTCTCTTCTTATGTTTCAACACTCAAGATAATTCCTTAGACTATATTTTTAATACAGTTACCAGAAAAAGAAGTTGTATTTTCAAATTAGGTACATTCCTACCTGATTAAGTTTCTTCCATAGGTTGAGAACAGGAGAAAGTTCTGTAGACCATATTTCTCTGTCAAATTTGCAGCCAGCAGTTACTGACCTACTCAGGATCCGAAGCTGTGAAATGACCTGAGTGATGAGAATACAAATGCACTCTTGAAGAAGGATAAACAAACTTCTTTTAGTACAAAAATGCCATACACTAGCAAATACTCATCAATTTACCTATGAACTATCCCTTCCTGCATACTAAATTACTGATCATGATCTGATCAAAACAGACACAATATCCATATTCAAGTACAAAACATACTTGAACATCATTCATATTAAACAACAAAAAAAATCCCCTACATATTCTCTTATCACAGTAATTGTGCTTGTTCAATTATAATTTAAAAACTAATGAGGTGCATAATTAAGTAAAAAGCCTCTTTTTCACAAAATTTAGAGACAAAACTCGAGCTCTGCCTTTAACTAGGCTCAAGCTCTGCCTTTAACTAGTCTTCATCTGTAATTAAAAATTTAAGGGAAAAAACTCCCAAAGTATGTTACTAAATACATTCAATAACTATGTATTTTTAAAATTTTAAGACAATTATAGCAATTTCACTATGATCTGACCAGGATCTCTTATTTACATATCCACACTACCTCAACCTATTCAAATGCATACCTATTAAAAAAAAGAAAGCAAGAAATTAAAAAAATAACTGCAAACCTTCCTGAAAGAAGGGGAGCTTCTAGTTTATTAGGTCCAACTGCCTTTTATTGTTAGCAACCCTAATAAGTTCACAAATCAACTGATGAAATATATTCATACATTTGGAACAAAGGCCATTGAAATTAAAATTCTTCAGTGATATTGCAGTCTGTCCCTTAAACTGTATATAAACCTCCTGCTATTTTTG
Source organism: Illadopsis cleaveri (assembly GCA_013399915.1). Taxonomy (NCBI): domain Eukaryota; kingdom Metazoa; phylum Chordata; class Aves; order Passeriformes; family Timaliidae; genus Illadopsis; species Illadopsis cleaveri. The sequence goes on along the minus strand of VXBB01024220.1, from coordinate 759,238 downwards.
AGCCATTTTCATTAAATTTTAGTTATTTTTCACAGCGTATTTTTTGCAAGGCATGTTAGAGGACAACTTATTAATTCTCTCCTCTTTCACTTGACAATAAAGAATTAAGCTTCATAGTAAAAATTTATTAATCATTCAGAAGGTCTGGACTATTTAATTGCAACACAAACTGAGGGAGAAAGTCAAGCTGTTTCTGCTGGGATTTGACTTATTTTCTAGTCTTATGCAATGATGAAGTGCTTTCTTTTGTTTTTCATTTTCTTTCACTGAAGCAGACGTCTCCTTCTTATTTATCAGCTTTGATAGGGACTATGAAGCACTACAAGATGATAGTGCACCCAACCATGATTTTAACTTCTATAACAAGCACTGACCATGAGACTGTGGTTTAAAATCCTGAGAGAAGATTTTATAAGGCCAGTAGTAGAACCACAACCTCAGAACTCTTGAGAGTAGATTTCAGCTTACTCAGGGAGTTTTTTAGCAGGAAGCAGTTGGCAACTGTTTTGGAGGGCAAAGAGAGGCCAAGAAAGCTGGTCAATCCTCAAGAAAAAAATTCTCAAAGCACAAAACCAGTTCCTTCTAATGCAGAGGAAACAAGCATGATAAACAAGTCAAAGAACAATCATGAAAGAAGACCATCATGGATGTAAAGGAAGCTAGTAACCTCAAATCCTGGAATAAGCTGAGTTGGAAGGGATCCACAGGGAGCACTGAAGTCCAGCTCCTGGCCCTGCACAGGAAGGACATCCCCAAGAGTTACACCATGTGCCAGAGAATATTATCCAAATGTTTCCTGAACTCTGTCAGGCTGATGCTGTGACCACTTCCCTGGGGAGCCTGTTCCAGTGCCCAAACACCCTCTGGGTGAAGAACCTTTTTCTAGTATCAAACCTCAACCTCCCCTGACACAGCTTCAGGCCATTCCCTCGGGTCCTCTCACTGTCACCAGAGAGGAGAGATCAGTGCCTGCCCCTCCTCTTCCCTTCATGAGGAAGCTGCAGACTGCAATGGGGTTTCCCACAGAAGATAGGCACAAGGGTATCCAGCAGGGGTGGAAAAACATTGCTCACTTGTGTTAGAGTCACATAAGGAAAGCCAAATCTCATCTGAGTTTAAAACTGCAGTGTATGCAAAGGCCTAAAAGGGTTTCTGGCAGTATTCTGGTACCCAAAACGAAAAGAAAATATGAGCTACTGCTCTTAATAGCTTCTGTTATATAAAATAACATTTCACCCTCTCATTCTCATAACTTAATTTTAAACTTTCATAATTCTTTGTGTGCCCCAGCTATTGTGTATATCAAAAAAGATTCTTGTTTAATTTAGCGAAAAGTTAATTTCTCTGATGAATGTTTTGATCATAGTAACTTTATCATTCCTGCTATTCTTCCCCATTTTCACTTTGCACATATGCAAATGTTCTGACAAGCAATACAGATAATAAACACACATTTGTGCCTTCCGGATATCATTCTTTTAGCTATAGTTTTGTATCTTTTAATTTGTTTTTGGGTAGTTGCCTGCCATCATTTGCTAAGCAATAAAACATTTATATCAAATACACTTTAACTGGTAATTCAGTATGTGGTACTTCATATAAACTTGCATATAGTGCATACTATAAAGCTGAAAAATGTTTATATGATTGCTTTGTGAATATGGGGGATTGAAAACATTAACTCTGGTATTCATTTCCAAAGTGCCTTTAGAGGTATAAACATGTATCTCCATACAGTTGAAATTATTCTGAGAAGTAGTGACTGCAAAATCAAGTAATTAAACTATTTTTCTAACTCTGCTGTATGGGCTTAGCTGTCTTTTTCTAATTATCTAATTATAAAATCTGTTAATATAGTTTAAATAGGAAATACAGTATCTATCCTTGTATTTCATCTCTTTTCCTTCAGTGTGCCTATAATTTCTGCTTTGTGTATTTTATCAAAGTAGTTAAAAAATACTGGGTTATCATTATCAAAAGTTAAACACTTAAATTAAAAGTACAGAATCAAGAGAAATCAAGTTTTAACTCACCATGTTCTAGAGTATTGTAACATACAATGATCTTCATTAAATGTTCATGGAAAACCTTTAACTCTTTACAATTCATCCCATTTCTTTTCTCAGGCATAGCAGATATGATGGTAGCATAATTTACTCCTAAAGTTTCCATGACAGCACAGTTTTCAATTCACTGTATTTTTTTTTTTTAATTAATGGATAGTGATGAAACTTTCTACTGGTGGCTCTTTCAACCTAAGTATTTTTTCAAAATTTTAACCTATAATAGTCATTTGCATTCAAGACACAGATGAAAATACATTTGATTCATGTCAAAATACTCAGGTTAACCTCACCTTTGAACTGCATCAACACCCCAAACTTTTGCTAAAGGACTGCAAATTTGATGGCACAACATCTGTCCGAATTTAGGAAAGAATTATAGACTGTAAAATAGTAACATATTACTATTTGAATATGATTACAAGTTTGATATTAGAACTTGAATGGCAAAAGTATTTCATTCTCAAAAATCCCAGTGAAGTTCCTTACAGTATTGACCAGTCTATGCTACTTTGAATCAGCTAAAGCTTGATAAAATGTTTCCTCAAGTAATTCTCAAATCAGTATTCTCAAATCAGTCTCTTTACGGGTGTTATGAAAATGAAAAGGGAAATTTATTTTTTTAAATAAGATCACAGAACAATTAACGCTGGAAAGAACCTAAGGAAGTCTCTAGTCTAATCTCCTGTTGGAAGCATGATGAGCTTTAAAATCAAGACCAGTTTGCTCAGGGCTTTTTCTGGTTTTGAAAAATCTCAAGTACAGAGACAGAACAACCTTTCTGGATGACCATTTCCACTGCTTTACTGTCCTAATAATTAAAAGGTTTCCTGTAATACCAAATCTTGACCTTTCTTGTTTCATTTTATGTCCTGTAAAAATAGAAATCAAATGCATGGACTAGGACAAAGAATGTGTTAAGACAGGGAAGGACCTGAATAAAATCACGAGTGGGATATATCACCCTACTAGATTTCTCAGGTGTATCACAGAAGTGTCCAAGGGATTGTGGTATGTTTGCAGTTGCTCCACTTAAGTGTTTTAACCTTCAGGAAAGAGAAATAAGTTTTGAGTTGGAAGGGAAACAATTTAAAAGAAAAAGGATTATCAGGAATACATTTCTGGGGGGCATATGAAAACCAAAGCAACAGGACAGAAATGAACACACAGACTGGATAACTAACTAGAAAGGAGACCTTGGTTGAGATGACAAAGGGAATATAATTAGGAATCTGTATTTAAGAAGATGAAACAACTCTCGGGTTGAAAGAGGGCACTGTACACAGTCACATTAGGCAAGCACAAATTCACCCTTCCTATCCTTAGGCACTTATTTAAAGCTTACTTAAAACTTATTCAAAAATATTATCAGCTTAGCCTCCCTAAATAATCAATAGACAGATCTTAAGTGAGATAACTTGCATTTGAAAGGTTCTCTAATTGAGTATATAGGAAAACTAATTTCCTTACATAGGTACCTCAGATAGATGGGTCTATGCCGTGGAAATCAGAATGAGGATATTAATTGCATTTCCTGGAAACCTAGCTACTACAAAGCTAGAGAAGAATTCAGTTTCTCTCAATGTACTATATATATAATATCATCAGGCCAACCTATAATCAACTTCAAAACTTACTCTATATTAGGCTTGCCTTAAACATGATGTTTATATGAGCACATATATAGCAAGATCAGAAGTAACCAGCACAGATGCATATATCCAGGTCTGTGGAATCATATCCTTTGCACTCTAACCCAGGTATGTACTTAAAGTACTAAGGAAACTGAAAGTTTAATCATACATGTATAACACAGGGTACTCAAAGTAAGAGTACTTTTACAATACCTAACCTTTGAATGTTTTCCTTTGTTATTGAAATGTATTTTTTATATGTTACACACTAAAAGCTCTTGTATGTTGTGCTAGTTCACACTAAATGCAAATCTGAATATTCTGAATAACGAGAAGCGTGAAAAAAATCTACCATTAAGCAGGAAAAGAGTACATTCATTAAAAATATGAGAGGGATGGAAAAAGACGTAATAAAAATACAAAAGCAATCACCAATAATGGTGCGTTTAAAGAGAGGGAAGAAGATTATTCAGAATCACAATTCTTTGTAGAATCTGTCTGTTTTAAGTAAGGTTAACTAATCATAACAGTATTTATACAAAAAATTCAAAAGGGCAATTTATTTGTGAACAATGCATCTAATACTAATGAACAGCCAACAGAAACTGCTACCAAGTATTTTCTCTATTCTTAGTGGAAAAAATTAATGCACTGCATGTTTTTTTCTGAGTTATCAGCACAGAAAAATACAAATTGCATATATTAAGAAAGGTGAGGTGGTCAAAGAAAGAATGTCAGTATTTATTTACCTAATTATTAAATACGTGTGCATCTCAGTTTTTTAACCTATTGCTTATTTTTGGGTGCATCTACAGACATATACTGTGATATTGACCAGCACATTAGAGCAGAAAATACGTGCATCTAGAGAAATTATGACAGATAATGAACAAAATGGAAATCAATAAAGACAATGAATGTTCCCATGCAATTTCCTATGGAACTACTAAAAAGTCATGTTTTACCTGAAAATTAAAATTCATGGAAAAAATAAAAATGAGAAAATATCAAGATTTTATATTTTCTTTCTATGAAACCTAAACAAGATCGATTTCAAGGAACACAAAATCTATTTCCATTCTTTACTCATGCACAAGATGAAGAAAAAGTCTTGCCTTCAGTCATTCATAACTACTGAAAAAAATGCTACTTCACAAATGCAATATATAATAAACACAGACTTACATCTAAGTCTTGTATTCATTTCAGAACCAAATCAAATTTTATACACAGTATTAAGACTAGAAAAAGAGGAAAGTAGTACAGTCAAAAATATCTTGTGAAATTCTGCCAGCGAATTAAAAAAAAATCTCAGATCAATCATTTCTGAACTCAATATGATTACTGTTCTAAGAATGCAAAGCTGGGAAGATTTGCTAGTCAGATAACTGGTATTTCTTCGAGATTATGGAACATATAAAAAAGAATTTTTATTTTTGTACAAAAATGTAGCAAAGTCCTCTCAGTAAATCTACAGATGTCAAAGCAGATACTCTACTGCCATCTACCAGTTTTAAAAGGACATGTCTTAGCAAAGAAACCACTTCTTTGCTCCATTTCTCTGACTGAAATAATATATCCCTTCACAGAGATATTTCTGGTTTTATAAGACTTTACAGCTCAAACTAAAATATGAAGCTTTAGCTTAATTACTTTGGTAGATATTTTGACAGTACTAACCCAGTGCAATGCAACTGTCTTTACTGTGTCACAAGAGGGAGCAGGTTTCTGTGTAACATCCCTTCTGGCAGAACTACGTCCTTCCATACTGTTTCTCACAGCTTGGCTGCTGTTCCTTAATTCCTGAGAAAGTAGCCTAAGACTGACTTGGCAATGAAATTTCTCTGACTTTCAGTCCCTGGCTGTGTCCCTTACCCTCTCTGCAAGAACAGGATCCATGGATGCTGTTAGGCTGAAGGTAGTTTATTGGCACTTGTAAGCAAATCATTCCTACTGCATGTGGATCAGTAAGAGACAGTGTAGGTCTGTGCTTGCTCTTCCCTTGTTCCATCAAGGCCACCTCAAAGCTGCACTGTCACTCATTATGGATCTGAAGTAGGGCTGGACTCCCTACAGAGACACGTCTTCTCAATCAAATACAAAGTAAATGTGGCAAAGGCATTGACCACACCTTGTATCTTCCTTAATACAGAAGCAGATCATGTATCCTATACCTTTGACAACAGGGAGACCCTGTGTAGAGCAGGGGTCTGGGGAAGAAAGAAAAAGGTCAGCAGTGTGCTGTAGATGGACAGCCCAAGCCCCAGTTGAACCTTCTCCTAAAGTTTTACTTCATAGAGGTCCACAGGATACACATTACCTGCAGACCATGAAGCTGAAAGGAATACCAGAAGACGTGGTTGACCTTAACTAATTGCACACCCTGATAAAATTTAAGGAGACTGGAAAATGGCAGCCTGTTTTCAGAAGAGAATCAACTTCTCATATGCAGAGCACCACCAATGTATTTTCATATACACAGTACCAGCCCTATGAGAATTAGTAAGGTTATTTGAAGCGTTACATTGATTCACTAAATTAGTAAAGAGATGTTTTCTATCTCTTCTTGTTAGAGCACAGTACTGTGGCTTCCACTCCATTAATGGCACAGCACATTTCTTTCATGCATCACCTCAGGTATATTCAAAATGCCCCTCATATTTCAAAAATCCCTTCAGATCTCACTCAGATCTCTCAGTTGCAGCATAATAAATATAGGTTGACATTACTCATCAATTTCTACTAGAGACTGTTAGTCATGTATTTGTTATGTGGGATGTAATAAATGTCAGTAATTAAATGCTCTGAACAACTGAAAGGTTATATAACTGCTAAATTATTTTAAGAAAATAAATTTATGTTCATCTGGAATCTACAGTAATAACATAAGAATTTCAAGAATAATACAAATTGCTTTTCAATAATTAAAATAATTTTCAGTAATCATACACATATTACTCTGTGTGGAGTAATTAGAATTACGAAGAAACAGTAAATATAGAATTCATGCTCTGAGTCCTGTTGAGCTGGATTGTGAAAGAGAAAATTGTGTCTGTTGACAAACACTCAAGAAGCTACAGCTATCATTGCAGCTGCACCTTGAAAAATAACCACACACCACAGCCCATCTATTCTATATACAGTAGGAATACTGCAGTCAGATGTATGGCCACAATATTGTGTGGCCATACCCTAACTTTTCTTTGTCTGACTTGGGCAATAACAACAGTGGAGATTTGGTGTACAAACTCATGATCCAGCAATTTAGGAGTTGCCAGTGTCCTCATACACCCTCCCCTACATCTTCAGTCTCTGCTGCTATCAGAAACAAGGCAAAAAGCAGCACTGGAACCATGTATCTGATCACAGTTTTAGTAAGACAGAGAGCAGTTTTAATCTAAGTAAAAGGATATGCAGGGAATAGAAGGAAGAGGTACAAAATCAGCCAGTGACTTGCTGAAAAGAAGAGCACATCAGAAACTAAGTAAAAAAAAAAGAACCCAATGATAAAATGCTATTTTACTGAAGTCAGTGAGACCATTGCAATTACATTTAATGAGGCAAAATTCACTTAATGCTTCCTGACTCTGGTTTGTACCTTGTCTACTTTACTAGATTGTTCTACACCGTCCTTCATTATTAATTTAATATTAATTTTAACTTGAGAAATATCCATCACGTAATAAAAAATAGTTATAAAAAGTTTTAAAAGGTAACCTTTTTCTACAATATTTCTCATTTCCAAGTACAGACAGAAGAGTAAGAGTATTTATTTGAAATAAATACTGTATTTAGTAGCTACAGTAAGGTTCAGTTAGCTGTTCCTTTCGTTTTCTGATGGACTTCATTAAAGAAATTGTTGTTTCTCTTTAAGCAATTCCATCTATAAAAAGAATAATTTAGTGTGAGACTTCTATGCTAGTATTAATTCCTGTGGAGTATTCAATTCAGCAATATGATTTTGCCTGATTTTGTAAACTTGACATTGTTCAGACACCATAATTTTCTTAAGTCATGCTGATTTAACGTGTGAATATTAATTCTCTATGTTGAGTTTCTGCAGAACAATCAAGTTTTCAAACGATTCAGCTGCCATTCATGATGAGTATGAAATCAGCTGGTATGAATCACAGAATGACAGAATGGTTGGAGTAGGAAGGCACCTCTGGAGACCATCTAGTCCAACCCCCCACCAAAGCAGGCTCACCCAGAGCAGGCCACACAGCATCACCTCCAGAGAGGTTTTCAGTATCTCCAGAAGAGGAGATATTCAACCACATCCTCTCTGACAGCCTGTTCCAGTTTTCTGTCACCCTCACATTTAGGAAGCTTTTCCTCAGATGAACATCCTGTGAATGAGCTTGTGCCCACTGCCCCTTGTCCTGTCACAGGGCACCACTGAGGAGAGTCTGGCCCCATCTTCTTCATACACACCCTTAAGATATGTGTAAATCTTAAAATTGATGAAATCCCTCAGTTGTTCCTTCCCCAGGTGAAACAGACCTAACTCTCTCAGCCTTTCCTTGTAAGAGACATGCTTCAGTCCCCCAGTCATCATAGTCCTCCCTTGAGTCCCCTCCAGTAGCTCCTCATCTCTCTTGAACTGGGGAGCCCAGACCCGGACACAGCACTCCAGATGTGCCTCACCAGGGCAGAGCAGAGGGGCAGGATCACCTCCCCTGATGTGCTGGCTCTGCTCTTCCTGATGCACCCCAGGATCCCTCTGCCCTTCTTGGCCACAAGGGCACTGCTGGCTCATGGACAGCTTGTTGTCCATCAGGACCCCCAGGTCCTTCTCTGCAGAAAGAGCTGCTTTCCAGCAGGTCAGATCCCAGCCCGTGCTGGTGCCTGGGGTTATTCTTCTCCAGGTGCAGGATCCTGCATTTGCCCTTTGCTGAACTGCATTAACTTTCCCTCTGCCCAACTTCCCAGCCTGTCCAGGTCTCACTGAATGTCAGCACAGCCCCCTGGGCTATCAGTCACTCCTCCCACAAGAAAATAAGTATGAATACAGGCACAGATCATTCCTAGACATTTTTAAACACTCTCTATAACACTGTGCACTGGAGTTCTGTATAAAAACAAATTTATATTTATAGTAATGATCTGCAAAATGAGATTTTTACTCAGAATAAGAAAAAACTTACAAGCTTTATACTATGTCAAAGAACTGCATCAACAAATTTTTAATCGGAATTACAGCTTACAAAATCCTAAATTAAGAGTTACCTTTTAATCACAGAAGTCCTCTAAACACCATTATTTGCAACTCTGCATCTTTATATTTCAAAATATATGTGAAAAAAGTGTATTATTAATGATGACTTCACTGAAGGAAATTTCTGAAGTGCTGGTTAACAGCCCACATTGCAAATGCAGGCAGAAATTATTATTTATATTTATAAATATGTTGAGGATAGCCATGAAGTAAACTGCAGAATTAAGATTTTGGCCTTAAGGAAATAAGACACTGGTTTAATGGCCATAAGGAAGAGGGAAAATAGGATCCAGTATAGCAAGCAGAGGGAAAATTTCAGGCAGTACAGTGGACAACACATTAATTTAAGTTGATTGAAAAGGGGAATAAAAGACTGGTTTTAGATGAGCTTCAGAACAAGTCCCCTCATTGCGCAGAAAGGCCAGGACTTTTAGCAAAATGACTGAGTAAGCATGGAGTATCTCTGTGGACTGAAAGGCAAAAAAAAAAAGGAACACATAAGAAGAAAATCAAGGACAGTGAAAGAACTGCCTGGGCAATTCAAGATGAAATTAGAAAAGCCAAAGCCCAGCTGGAGATAAGACCAGCAGGAAACAATTAAGGGTGTAATGGGTTTCAACACATGAAAAAAGTTCAAAGAAAACATGGGGCATTGGCCGAATGTTAGCAAACATAAGCGAGGCGTGGTACATAAAACCTGAATTATTCTAATGCCTCTGTGCATGGTGTAGGAAGCAAAGGAGCAGACAATACTGGGAAATAAACAGCCCATGCAAGGAACATGACCACACTCAAACACTAACAGGGAACTCAATCCAGCTGGCCGCTGGAACACCAGTGGTGTTCCCGATGTTCAGTAGTGCGGCCAATTCTGTTTCCTGTCTTTATCAGTGATCTCGCCGAGGAGACTGACTGCACTCTCAGCACACTGGCAGACAGTGGCCAAGTCTCACAAGGTCAGGCTCACAAGCACACTCTCTTCCATTAATGTGAGCCACAGTCTTGCCTAAGGAGGCATAATGGTGGGAACCATTCACTTGCTTTAGCAGTTGAATAAAATAAAACTGGTAATAAACAAATTAAATTTGAAATGTGTTGGTCTTTCACTGCCCTGGAAAATAAAACCTGCAAAAAAATATGTCTACTGATTAATAAAATCCCATTTTTGTCTTTGAGACAAGCACTCTAGCTTGCATACATTGAGATGCTTGAAATTGCACTTCCTCTTCCTGAACTTTTCAATTTGAAATTGAATACTTAAATACAAAATGCAAGTGTGACAACTATATTTACATTGTTACAATATTCAATACAGAAATGGCAAAACCAACTATTTTCAAAACACTGTTCTAATAAAAATCTGATTTTTCACAATCCAGTTTTCAGAAGAAAATAAACCCTCATGTACTCTGAGTAAGCAACAACCTCATAGTTACGGCTATTTTCTTTAATCTCCTCAATGCTCATTAAAATGTTCATTATACGAGTTTTAGAAATGCTGTTGACATTATTACAAAGCTTGATTCAAACTTCAACAGAAAGAAATAGGTAATTCCAAAAGGTGATTCACTCCTTTATTTTAGATGCTTATCTAAGACTGGCATAAATTATTCCCTGTAGCTGCTTGTCTTCCCTTAGTAACAAAAAATAAAATGGATGACTACCTAAGAAGAGATGGATAATATTCATATGATAGAAGCTAGCTGAGAGGTATTACACTGGGGTTTCTTTGTTTTAATTTCAATTTGCCTTGAATTTGGCTTATCATCTTTTTCTATCACAGTATCTAAACATTTAAAAGAAAAACAAGCACATAAGAAATTATTCCAATATCTGTCAGGGGAATTTGAAGTGGCTTGAATCAATAAATACATCACAAGCCTTTTTTAGTAGGATTTTAAAAAAATAACCTCTAAGAGCTGAACTAAAAATCTGTGTATTTCAAACATAAACTCTAATTCCACAGTATGTTTTTAAAATACCATTGACTTGTGGGAAATGTTAGAATAACATCTAAATAAAATATTTGGTGTTAACACAGGAGGTATTTTAAGAAATATTAAAACACTAACTGAAGATAATATCAGTGAAGGAAACAGGATTTCACACATCTACATAATTCACTCCATGGCAGGTATGAATACAGTATCTTGGAGCTGGACTGTAATACACGGGGAGCTTAGATAACCATTAGATTAGGCACCTAACAGTGAGAAAAATAAAGCTTTGTTAGATGACTATCACCCTTAGAAAATATTTTTTCTATTATATTAGTTTTGCTGCCAATGTGTAGTGACTATCCAAAAAAATGTCTGTTCTGGTAAATAAAAGGGGAAGTTTGTGATTTCCAGCAGAAGGAAAATTAAAAAAATTCAATCTGCGAAAAAATAAATTACCTCATATCCTCTACCCTGTCACAGAAAATGACAGACAGATTTGGATTCTATTTGAGACTATAAAATTAGTATGAAAAAGGTTCTTAAAGCAAGTAATTTTGTTGCAAAATCTGGACCACCTAAACTGCAGAGTATCACTGGCCTGGTTGAAAAGCAAACAAAATTACAAAGGACAAAATATAGGAGAAGAAATACTTCCAGGAAGTTCAGGTGAAGTGAACTAGAACCCAGTTAATATTTACATTATCAGTATTCAGAGATCAAAAATTTTGATTCATATATAAAATCTAAAAAAAAATATATCATTTGTGGTATTTCTTCGAAAATTTGGTGAGATGCTACAGTCTGTGGACTCTTCAGCAATGAGTCCCAAAGGATTATTTCACATCTCTGATGTGCTTAAGCATTTTGAAGGTGTATTGGGCTGACCTTGGCTGGCCACCAGGTGCCCACCAAAGCTGTTCTATCACTCCCCTTGCCAGCTGGACAGGGAAAAGAAAATGTAAGCAAGGTTCATGGTTTGAACNAATTAATTTAATTTATTGAAAATTAAATCAGATTAGGATAATGAGAAATTAATCTTCTAACACCTCCTCACCATCCCTCATTTCTTCCTGGGCTCAACTTCATTCCTGAAATCTCTATCTCCTTTGAGTAGTGCAGAGCAACAGAGAATAGGGGAAATGGGGGCTGCGGTCAGTTCATCACATGTTGTCTCTGTTTCCTCACTCTTCCCCTGCTCCAGCATGGGGTCCCACTCACTTGAGACATGATCCCATGAACTTTAAAAAGCAAGTTTCAATTATGCATGCATAATCAACCTCAGGAGTTCATAAAAAGTTACTGCAAATCCACAGACTTGCCTTCCACTTCTGCCATCACTGAGATGGTGGACATAAAAGAATCAAGATGCTGTCCAAGGATAGAGAGACTGTAACTATCCTTTATCTTTGCATGATAATGTGAGAGTGTACTCATTCATTTATGAAAATAGCAAAACCAACCTATTATTCAGCTTTATTGAGACTTAATCTGTCTCATATGATACTCTCTGTGAAGCATTATAATGTGTAAAAGAATGCTGAATTCTTGAGGGAAGATATTATTAGAATTATTAAACATAGTATTGTATACAGAAACCAGCAATGAGCAAACCATGTACTAGCTATATTCATTATCACTGGCAGTCATATTTGAAGAATCTTGTGCAACTTGCCAGTTACTGATTGTCTTTTTTCTCAAAATAATTTAGTGTATTATTGAAGAATGTTTAGATTACCCAGTTGAGTGATCATATATAGCTACTACTTACAGGCTGCAGTCATTTGCATTCAGTAAGATTTGTTGGGATCCCTCAACACATGCTACACTCTCCAGAGTGCCTGCAGTGAATATGACTGCTGTGCAAAGAAGGGAGACAAAACAACACCTCTGCATTTTCATTTCATCCTCCTAGGGTGATTACTGGCTATAAGTCATATTAATTGCAGGTATGGTAAATCCTGTACAGAATAGGATAGTTTCTATCGCTTTTCCAAGGTTTAAAAATACATATGCAGGTCTGCCTGTTTCAGTCTGTCAAAATTCCATTTATCACATACGATAAATTTTATCCTGGTGATGACATTTACGTATAGTTCTATTACAATTAATAATCATCCTTAATAAAGGATGAGGTTTGTTGATAAGTATTCATAAAAGCACAGAACTAAGCATAAAAGATGAGTCCACTGGCACCAAAAGCCCACTTTGCAACAAGGTCACTGGAGAGATACCTAAATTACAGACTCTTCTCATTGCACAGGAAGCCTAAAGCAAACCTCCACATATTCTGATTGCTTTAATCATTGGTTGTAACTTAGACTGGGAGACTGACCACCTGAATACAGGCCAATATGCACTCAAAATACAGTGTTTATCAGATCAGAAGAATGGAGCATGACTGTAATTAAGTGGTAAGATTGCTCTTGACTATGAGGAAACTGAGTTGCAGTACAGAAAACCTCTACTGGTGTAAAACAGGTAGTATGAGGTATACTGACTCCTGCAGGTGCACTGTCAGTGGGTTTTTTTTCTATTTTAATGCACTGTTCTGCAAAGAGAACATAACAAGAGATGTGAGATTATTCATGATCATATTCAACATAAAGGATGTGTCAAAGGCTTGCTCTAACATCAGGTGAGGTGGAAACAAAGAGACAGCATGAACTCTAGAAATCTAGGCTCTAAAAATTTACTTATCTTTACCTACTTAGAGCAACTAAGCACTTAATTCAGAAAAATAAAATTAAGTCAGGTTTCTAAAAAGATCATGTCTTTTAAAGTAAATTTTTTTAAAAGAAGGATTTTACCAGTATGTATTCAATATTAATACTCTTTGAATTACCCTACAGAACATTACAAGACATAATTTCGAATAAATCAATTAGTAATCGTCAATGTAAAAATAATACTGGTAGCAATATTCAGCTTTCAAATTAGAAAAGTTCCCTGCTGATAAGAAGCTGTGAATATAGTCAACAACTGCAAAATTTCTGCAAAAAGACCCTTCCTTTTTATTGATGTTTTAGGTTTACCCAAACACTATCAACGCATATGTTATGGATGAGATTTCTGCATGACTTCAGAATGCTGCACTGTGCTGCAGCTGATTTCTACTAGAGTAAAGGGTGTTGCTGCAGCAACAGAAGCCATCGCTTCTAGGCATTAGAAATTTGTAATACTGATAGAAAGTCAACTGAATCAGTGAAGTAATGGACATGGTATTACATTTCACCTTTCTGATGCTAGAGACATGGTGGCTGAGCTGGCAGCAACTGATTTCTGACTACCCTTGTTCATTCACCTTTGCTTTGCTTTAGCTTGGTAATGGATTTCTGAGAAACACTCCTCTTAGAAAACAACCACTGAATTTCCAGTTGTGAACCATGGGATCACCTATGGATATAAAACTGCTGCCAAACTGTCAGAAAGGGAAAGGGAGTAGGATCCACAGTGAGGGAGAAGCACAGTTTAAGGAAAATCTCACATTTCTGTTATTTAAATTGCCTAGGACGTAAAGAAATACTGCAAAATAGTATTGAAGGATGAGAAAAGATCTCATATGACAAAAAAATCATCTCACAGAATTGTAACTAGAGCAGTCTCACATTTTCAAGATTATAACCCATAGTTTACAGCTTATAATCAATGCTATGGCAGACCAGTTCAGCAGAATGTGAGTTTACACACAAATATACTCATAATTTATTTCCTTTCACACAGGAACTCTGAGTCTATTCTGATTTTCAAATATTAGCATTTTTAACAACTGTAGATTTTAACAAGTTATGAAAGTACAGCAGAAATGAAAATAATACGCAGCAGTCTACAGTGAATCTGAGAGAAACAAAAGCATCGAAATGGATGTTTATGTAAATGATTTTAAGACAAAATCAAAGAGAGCTACACTGAATCTTGAAGCATGTATTAGCTTTGCAATAGACAAGTTCTTGAGTTCATCCTATTACCACATGCACCTTCATCCTACTGAGTCGTCTTATATGCACCTTCATCCTACTGAGTTGTCTTTACATATCTTTATGTTTTCGTGTTCTAAAGAAATCACAAATAGTTTGACAATACAGCTAGTGATTTAAGTGAACACAAACACTTAAACAAATTTACCAGTACCATATTTGATAGGCAACAAATGCAATATTCAAAGACTTTTTTTTTTTTTTCCAAGAGATCAGAGGTCTTACGCCAATAGGAAATTTCTGCTTGGAGCACTTTCTAAGTGCAAGTGTGCAAATAATTAGATACTTTTTTAAAAAACTGTAATTCTTAGTCTTGAATTCATAGGAAATTCCAGTTATAGGAAACTTCCAACTGATTTTGCAAAGAAAGGTTGGACCAGATGATCACTGAAGTTTCTTCCAATCTATGATTCTATGATTTAATTTTTCCCCTCTATAACTTGTCCATAAGTAAGACAGCACATCAGGGCTGGGCAGAAAATTGAAGAGAGCCTTGATATATGGACCAATTCACTTCACAGCTCTGATTTAAGATTCTCAAATCCATCAACTTTGACATTATCTGACACAACTAATTTATCAGTCAAATAAAACACGCTAATGAGTATTTAACAGATTTGGACTGTTTAACTGCACTTACGCATTAATTGTGTGCTGTCATCCAGACTTCATTTAAAAAATCACATTTCTAACTGGAATGGAGTTTTTTTACTAACTGGAAGACCTCTGGAATTTCAGGAAAATTCTTCAGAATTTCCATTTCAGCAAAAGCATAAAATCTTACCCATATTCTATGTGTAAAATTGTCATACCACTCTTCAATGTGAACTGAATTATACTGTCAGAAACTTTCTCAATAATTATCTGTTTATTTAATTTCTAAATGAATACTCTTGTAACTAAAGACTAACTGTTATTATATTAAAATATTCTACAGATAAAAGTCAACATATTTAAAAAATACATCAATTTACTCTGACTTTCTTATGGAAACTGCATTTTTGAACAGGTGTTTGGGTTCTTCGGCTTATAATGGCTGCAGAAAATATTCAGAGGTCAATGAAAAATGCCAACTTTACCTGGGAACTGATGATACGCTGTGATGAACGAGCAATATTAGCTGGCAGGCCAAAAAAGTCAGGTTTATCATCTTCTGGAAGACTTTCAATAATATTACGATAATCCTGCATTGGAAGAAAAGAACAGACAGAACAGAGGGAACTTTTTATTCCACTCATGAAAATTAACAGCATATGCTGAAATGAATTTCATTAAGTGCACAGCACAAGACAAAGATTAAAATAAGCATATAAGACATGATATTATGGCAATCTTATTTATAGATTTCTTCATTTTATTTTTCAGAAACTATCTTCTTTTATATAACATTTCCACTCTAAAAGAATGAAAAATAATTCTGATTACAGTGATGTTATCAAATGAAAACAAAAATATGCCAAGACTGTCCCTGAAAAGTAGGTACAATATTTCTGTTCAAAAATTAAAGGTAAGAATAATGACAATACAGAAAAAAAAATACTGTGGCATTTGGAATTCTAAAAAGAGTATAATACATATTTATACAATTAAAAGCATTCAACTTCTATTTAAATCTATGAAAATATTCACTCAAAGTGAAGTAGTTGAGGTAAAAATAGGTTTGCATAACCACTGGAGATGCAGAATAGCATCAATAGTGGTTACAGTGTAATAGTCACTAGTGATGCTCTCTTGCACAAAACAGACAGAAGCCTTGCAGACTAAGGCAGACAAATGGTGTTGGACACCTCATTTATTATGATTTAAAGGCAAAAATATTTACTGTCCGAAAGTCTGGCTGCATCCTATTGCATATGTGCCATGTGCATTTTGTCTTTGCTTGCAGGAACATGTGCTGGATATGCACAGCTCACTTAACAGGGAATCTGACTTCAGAGGTAACAACAGTAGCAGAACTCTACATCACACACTGAGGAAATACTACTTGAAGACACAGAACTAAAAATTCTTAGATACACAGTTGTATAAGATATTGAGAGATATTAAATGCTGTGTAGGCTAGAAAAAAAATTCATCTACTTGACCATATAATCTACAAGAACAGAGACCAGCCTGATGTTCATCCCTTCTGTTTTTATGATATTAACTCAGCATATCTACAGAAAATAGAAAAAAAAATGGTCATAATAAAATAATTTAAAAAAACCCCACACCAAACCTGAACACTCAGGATCCAGGTAAAGAATGTCAAATCACAGCAATTTACTTCAACTGAGATAATACTATTTATATCCATTCACATTAGAGGTCTAGTATGGAGTCCTCCATTAGGATGCAAGTGAATCTTAGTCACAGTAACACCAACAACTATATTGTGAAAGGACATGGAGGGATCAGTTGTTTAGACTGTTAAACTCCCTCTCTTTTACACTAAAGAAATACTGAAGGAGAATCAGAATCCATATTGACCCCCAAATAAAATGTCATATACCCTCCATGGTGTGCTAATAGATTGTCAGAATGTTGGAATATTTTGGAAACAAGAAGTTATATTCAGATTTTCTTGTTTCATCCAGAAGTTGTAGGAATATTTAGCAATCTTTAAAAAACTACTGTTATGTTAATATACTAATTATATAAAAACATAATTATATCTTTGTCATAAATTCACCCAATTTCTTTTACTCAACTCTTCATAGCTAGGCTGTTCTGCATCACAGTCCAATCAGATATCATAAAAAAGAATAGTGAGCTGACTGAGTTAATGCTCCACACAAAAGAGACAATTTTCTGAAGAAACAGAGGTATTCTTTGGATTATAATTTTGGTTTTCTTTGTGGAAATATTTGAAGAATAATTCTTGAAAATAAATTACTTATTAGGTGATAGAAGATGTATACCTACCAAAATACTGCAGGAATTCGGTAAAGAGATGGAACATGGAAAAGTACTCATCTTCTTGCCTCTGGTATTTAAGCTGCCAATGATTCGTGAGTTGAAAAGCTGCTCCAAGTAGGACCGAAGAACCCTCATATCAAAGTAATTATCTACACGACCTCCATAAATGGCATTTTCAAACAAGCCATGAACAAACTCCCACTGAAAATCTTTGGAACCTATGAATTCATTAATTAGCATTAGTTTTCTATGTCTGAATAGCATTGCATTATAAGCATTTCTTCTTGTCACTGCAGCTCTTCAGGGTAATAAAAAGAGATGAACAAATAAAATAATTAATTTTTAATTGTTCTTCTATATGACCAAATAGTAAAAGCTGTAGAAATTGAAAGAGTTTTTATATATTTGTCATTGAAAAAGGAAACACTTAATGTGTTGCAAACAAATGATTAGAAATTTTGCTTTAGACTTGAAGTGTTTTTTTAACTAATTAGCTATATGCATTTCAGAAATTATGCTATTAAAACTTTAATTCTGTGCTTTGTCATAAATAAAATTTTATACACTATTTTCTACCACAGTACCATCTGATCTCATAATATAAACTGAGTGATTAAACCAAAAGCAGATCATGCCCCAAACAGGTGAGATTACTGGAAATGTCATCTTTCAAACACAAAGAGGTCCAGGATAGACACTTTGCAAATCGCTACGAATCACACAACATAGCACATAAATTTAAGCTTAATACTACAAGTTCAAAATAACTTATTCTTCCCCCATTCTATCATAGTTGCCCAAAACAACTACATGGGACAACGATCTACCTGTATCCTACTAGCTTCCATGTGCCGGTGGAAGCTTGATCAGAAAAGTACTCCCTAAAGTCTGCTGAAAGAGGGAAGTGGCATTTACTTTAAGTGGAGGTTTACTGATGGTAACTCTTTCCTAATGCTTCAATCATTCTTTCATAAGAAAAGATATTTTCACAGTAATAATTAATGATTGTCATTGACAGTTAATGATTCAATCTCTTTATCTCACTGTGTGGTTTAAGGCTGCACAACTAAGACCTAATTTCAGAAGTACTAACCATCCACAAATCCCATTTAAGTCGATGATTGTAAATTCTCTCTAGATATCAGTTCCTAACTTTACTTTTAAATTCTACAAAATGTAAGGAGTTAAAAAAAATTACCTTTACCCCATAATAATATTAGAAATTCCTACACTGGTTAACAGAACAATGAAGTGGGGTCTATCTGAGTTTCAATATGAAGAATTCTTTCATATTCAATTCATATTCAATTCATTTATTCAATATTTAGGTGAACTCACACTGGAAAGGAATGAAGACACAGGATTTCATCTTACAAGCAGCCCTGTATTTCCTATTTCTTCCTCTGGACTCAAGAAGCAGAGCAGCATAGTCCCTGAGCATCAAGAATTATTGGTTTATCCAATCATTGAAAAATGGATTTATGATTCACCCTGTTTTTCTAGTTTTGCTTACTGACGATGAGCTCTACAGCGTCTCCACTTTCATATGACTGTTAGAGAAAGAGAAAGCTCTTCATGCAACATCCCTACTAATGGGACTTTCCTTAAGAAGTGACTTACCCTCAAAGAGTCTATCAATAATGTCAAAACCAGCACGTAGATCAGACAAAGAAAATTCATAAAACTTGGTCCAACCCTACCATGAAAAGAAATCCAAAGAATTTAATTAGTCACACAATGATGATCATGAAGTAAAACACCAGTATCATGTGGTTACTGAATGCTGCACAATACTTAATGAAAAAAGAGAACCTGTGTCCTCTAAAGTGCATTTTTTGAAACATTCAATAGAGGTAGTATAAAAAAAATTCAGTAGTAACAGTGCATTTAATTTTATATACTTACAAAACCCAGAATCCATTGAGTATGAAAAATATAAACTTAAGGTTATTTCCTATCAATATTTAGTTCAACTAAAACATGCTGACATCTTCGACTAGATCATGCATTGAATTACAATTTGTTATTTCTGAGGGCCTTTTTGTACTTCAGTATACAGACAGTATTTTCATAAATAGGACTGATTCTTCAAAACATAGTCTTTAATATACTCTCATAACCTTACTCCTTAATTCATGTCACTTCTCATCTGACCAAAAAATTATCAATTACTGCTACTATTACCATAAAAATGCTGACC
This sequence comes from Illadopsis cleaveri, assembly GCA_013399915.1. Taxonomy (NCBI): domain Eukaryota; kingdom Metazoa; phylum Chordata; class Aves; order Passeriformes; family Timaliidae; genus Illadopsis; species Illadopsis cleaveri. Next base: position 739,311 of record VXBB01024220.1, on the reverse strand, counting down.
ACCATATGTATTTTAATCATTTGCAATTTTTACCTCCTTTTTGTTCTTGGGGCATTAGCCTTTATGTAGCAGGAATGCATTCTGTGTATGTAATCACCACAAAAAACTTTCAGTGTAAATGGATAAGTATAAATAAATACTGATACATGACAAGTCATTTAGGAAATCCAGATCTCAAAGGTATGTCCTGTTGCTCTATTTTTTTACGTTGTACTTTGCATATGGATGATATCATAGCAACAGTACATATGATTCATGATGAAAAATGCACGTGTGTCAGCAACATGCACATGTCCAGTGAGATGAATACCGCCTGAGGTCAAGACTGCAGCTGCTCCACAGATCACAAAAAACTATCAGCCAGCCACCACGAAGGTCATATTTTGCAAAGATGCTCCTAACAGTATCCCCATTGGGGTTTTTGGACAGATCTGTACATGAACCCACAACAATTCAAAATTCATTATAAAATACAAGAGCTTTTACTTGAGATTAACTACAGTCCATCAATGTTAGAAACTGGTAATCTTGAAATATAAATCCATCACTGTCGGCACATTTGTGCAGTAGAATTAAAGAGACCAATCCGATCTTGTGTTACTTGAAAAACTGGCCAAATAAACATGAATTTGAACAAGAACAAAGGAGAATTTATATGTCAGTTTAACACTTTAAATATTTACACCTATTGTACTTCTTGAACACCATATTCAAAAGGCTGTTACAGTAAAAAGCCAACAACCTTAAAAAAAACAGGAAGTCAAAACTAGCAAAAAATTCTCAAACAATCCAGACTATGCCAGACCAAATCCTTCAGATGACACAGTAATTTCATATCTAGTCTAAATAGAATAAAATAAAAAGACATAAAGCAGTTTGCTGTTTGGTGCATTCTTTTGGTCTGTTTAATTTAAGCATCTTGCAGCCAGAAAAAATATTCACTTTAATCAAAAATTTAGCTAAGGAAAAAACACATCTCTGAAAAACATCATAATCCTCATAAGAAATTAATTATTTCCTTTGTTATTCCTTCTCCTTGAAGGAGTTTGTATGAAGAAAATGTAGACAATGTCATCTCCCCTTTCCCTCCAGTATCTCATTTCTCATGTCTTCCATTCAATTATGTTTCTATAGTATTTTTGCCTGTCCCAAGCAAACAGGATTCACAGAATCTTTTCAACCCTTCTCTAGAGTATCACTTAGTACATTGATCACAAAATAACCCCATGCAGGCAGAAGCAATATTCAGAGGGACAGGAACTGAGGTTACCAGGATCTTATTTTGCAACGAACTCAGAGACAATAAAGGAAGACACCAGAAATACCCAAGTTTTTCTCATTTCTGAATATGACCCAACCTATACATGATGAAAAATACTTCCAAGAATAAAAGCTAATAAATGGGACAATTCTTTTTAAAAGATAGTAAATAAAATATTACCTGAGGGATATAATTTCTTCTTTCTTGGCATACAGCATGAAACCATGCTAAACAAAAGAGAGAATGTGCTCTAGACAAATTTCCCTTTTTGTTGATTTGCTCTGGTGTCCAGGATTCATAAGTTCGCAAGAGATTTTTTTTGAGGCCTGGAGGTGCCTGCATTGGAAGGAAAAACATTGTTCTAGACAGAAAACCTGGTATTTTTATGTGCTATTTCCTTAGATTATAACCTGGAATTTGTTACTTAACAAAATGACCAACAGTACTAAATAGAATAAAATTTAACAAGAAAAAAATGTTTGTAATAAATGGCCTAACAACAGAATGGTTCTACAGTGAAAACAACTTCAACATACTGAAGGAAATGGCAGCCAGGTAACCAGGACTAACTTTGTGGAGGTGCAAGACTCTGTTGAGGACTCAGTTTGAGATTTTATTCGTGATTTTACAGTTTATACCCTATGTTTAAAATGGCTTCCCTGCCCCTTCTTCTTCATCCCCCATGTTTGCTCCATTCCCCTCATACCTATTTTTAGTACCAAGTTGTAACATGTTGCATTCCCCTGCCCCTTCTCTCCCCAGATACACCTTCCCATTGGCTAAGGCTTCCCGCCTTAGCCTCCTGTCAGTCCACTGTTGCTCTCCACTCCCTGCCTGTCATCCTCAGCCCTGTCCCCCTGTTCCAGAAAGTTCGATAGTTCCATGTACTTTATTGGTTGAAATTTGCATGTACCCCTCCCCTGTTCACGTCACTGGATTGTTCCCCTGTACGTTATGTAAACAGCCATCCCCCGGTTAACCCCCATTGGTCCAAAGTTGTATACACCCCTTGAGCTAGCCCAGTTGAAAACCCCCTGTCAGCCCCTTGTCTGGGTCTTTCCGAGGCTCAGGCTTGGGGTTGCAGGACTCCTCCCGTTCCCTTTAATAAACCAAGTTTGCCCTGCCTCGGAGAGTCCCTTCCTTGCGAGACCATCATTGTGCGCGCGCTGGTGAAGCTGTGTTGAGGCCAAGAGCCCGGGAATTTGTCAGGGTGGCAAGCGGCTGGCTGGGCGAGAGCCACACCGCGACACAACTTATATAAGATTGTGCTACGCTTAACTTAGTGAAAGCACAGTGGTCTATCAGAACACATCAGCATAAAGTAAACTCAATTGTTTTCAACCAAAAGAACTTTTTTTCTGATTTTACAGCCTCAGCTACCAATTACTTCTGTGATGTGATGAATGTCAAATTGCCTTATGCCATCCCCACACTCTGTTAGCTAGCACATAAATATGGTATATATGTATGATAAAATGCCAGTACTCAGATTTAGCGGTAGGTAATGTTCACAACCACCAGAAACACCCGCATTTAAGATGTAGGCAGTAACCAAAATTACAATGCTTAAAAGTAAAAACAACTGGATACTCAGCCATTCTCAAATTATTTGCAAGTCTGAAGGCAAACATAAATTTTAAAGATATTTAAATTACAATTTTGTGTTTCTAAAAATGTTTTTTGTTCTGTCTTTCTTTTGAAAAATGTCTGTTAGTGTTTCTATAATATTACCATTGTTGCTTCTGACAAATAATAGCAAAATACTGCAGTAAATTGACTTTTTTTTTTTTTTAATATCTGTATCTTCATTGGTAACGCTCTACATACATTGGAACATACTACAACCATATAATAGTCAAATATCGTGCAATGAGTCACGCAGTCCTGCAGTTTCTGTACCATTGAAGACCTCAATATAAGCAAGAGGATACTGCAACACCTTTAAAATACCTCCAGTCAATGTAAAATTGTAACTATTTCAACTTCTGGAAAGTCAGCAACATTGGACTCTAAAAGGTCAAAGTTTCCTGCACTACCTGCAGGCAAAACCTCCACACTCCATTATGAATAGAAGATTTAGGAGCATTCCTACTAATGATTTCCATATAGGACATTACTGCTTAAGTGCATTCATGATTAGACTACTTTCCAGTCAATTGGAGGAACATGGTCCCAGTTATTCCTTAAGCTGAGCTATTTCAAATGCAAAGGTCTCAATTTTGAGTAAAGGCTTTTAATGGTATGTTCTGCTAATTGGGAGGAGAAGCATTTTTGTTGAGAGTCCAGTGAATATAAAGCTACAGGAAACATTTTTTAAAAAGGAAAATAAGGAAGAGAAAGTAGGATTCTGTGATCTTCAAATGAGGATATTCATCAAGGAGAAATTCCTTGTTTTCCATTCATGTAACAATCAATGCCTGTGTTGACTTTTGTTTTTAAGAAAAACTGATTAAATGCACAAAAGAATTTGGAGCACAAAACAGAACTACTTCTCCTAGGTAAGCATATTTTCAGTTCCTACTTTCAACTGGAAAAAGCATCTAGGAAAAATCATCTTTTAAGGTAAACTCATTGTATTTTTTGTATTACGTGTAATTGAAATATAAAGTAAAACCAGTTATTCTATCTAAACATATAGTTTGCTATACATCAAGGTTCATTCAATGTAAGAATCTAATAAAAGCTTTCAAAACAGATCTTACTTCATAAGTTATTTTCAGACTTGATTGAAGCAAAATCGGAGTAAATTTTGGATGAACTTCTGTAGTAAGCCAAAGACGAAAGTTTGGTTGAGGATGTAATGTATTCAGTTCCTATTAAAGAGAGGTTATATATTGAATTAGGCTTTGAGGTGATTGGGGTTTTTTATACACAAAACAGTATTTACAAAATTATAATATCCTGGATTAGAAAGTTAGTTTTATCTAAAAAATCAACAGTTGCTTATACACATAAGGTTATAGTTCAAGATGTGTTGCCTCCGCACATTCTATATCATTGCTGTGCTCAAATTTGAAGTTCATCCTAGCTATGTCAAAATATTTGCACCTTTCTCTTAGATACTAAATTCAGGACATAAAAATAAAGAGCAGTTCTTTAGTTCTTTTAAGTACAATAACACTAAAAGGCTAAATCAAAAATTATGAAGGCTTGCAATGTCGGGGGCATATCAGGAAGAGATCTCAATGACTTTCAACATCAGTATAGCTATATTAATTTCTACCTCACTGTGGTACACTTGGGTCCATATTCAAAGACTGAGAGAACTGAATTCCTGTACCTGGATGGAACTGAATGATGAATATGCAGCAGTCTCTTAAGAGGATGTTCAAATGTAAGAATTACATAGCCTCACACTTGCTAATGGTATGCAAAACAGGCAAGGGGATGTTCAGAGCCAAACATCAGCAAATCTTAGTCTATATTAAGCTCAGCAAGAAGTTTAACACATTCAGTATTACGTTCCTGTGGAAAGAGTAAGACCCTCCTGACACATATCCATATTTTAATACTTAAAAGATCTGAAATTTTGTATTCAGCAAGGAGCTTACAAACATTTCATTACCATTGACTGTCTTGTTCAGACTACATGACACACATCAGTGTTATCTTGCTTTGCCTTTCCATTTTTCAGAATGGATTATAGGAATGCTGAAGGTACATGCCACATGCTTACTGCTAGACAGACTCCAAGCTCACGTCCATGGACTACATTTTACAAAAATTTTACTGGAAAATTAAGACGGTAGTAACTGTTGAAGGAATTCCATTATTTTCTTCTGACTTTGTTTTGAGGATTTCATGATGATGTACATGAAAAGTGTATCATAGAAAATCAATTTTAGTTAGCAAGTTAGTGATTTTATATGCCATGTGTGTTTCTATAAAATATGAGACACTTTAATTTCAAATTAGCAGAAACCTCCTAGTGACTTAGCCTGAGACTGCACTTCAAAAAAAAAAGAACTACCAAAAGAAAGTCCTAGAACTAGGGGGGAAAAAATTAAATTCAAGAACACATAGATTCATAATTCATGCAAAAACACAGGCAGTATCCCACAAAATACCACAAGTCCTAACTATAGCATTTACTCACTCCTTGTGGTAAAAATAATCTACATTGTATGAAAAATAAAGCACTCACGCAAAGAAGGGAGCTGCTTAGATCTTAAGCAGTTAACCTTACTCACAACTAAGAAAACCACAAAAGCATATTTTTAAACTTCAATTTTAAACATCACCATGCAAATGCCTGAAATGCTTCAGAAATGTTGCATACTAATTTTCTCTGGTTTCCTTTATCATCTTCTCTATTTACCCTCACCTTCTCCAATACAGGAAGCCAAGATGTCACAAGATGCAAGTTCTTCAAACACAGCCATTCTCCATTCTGAGCACATTCTCTTAAAGTTTGAATAGCCAGGCCAGCTTGGCCCTGGCCCATGGCAATCTGAAATGGCAGAGACAATTGTATCAAGAATCCCTCATACCCCTTTTAACAGTTAAATACAAAATCGTGTTTTCAAGTTAAGATACATACGTCAAAAAAAGAGTGGTAAAGATAACCAGAATTTTCTCTAATGTGATAGGTTACTGAAGTCGGGAAAAGATTAAGGGAAACAAGTTCTTCTTTGCAACTTATCTAGCCAGTTTCTGTACAAACAACATTACCTAGTCTTCTAATGGAAAAAACCATACATCATTTGGTGATGTATTCCCTGGGAAGTCAAAAAGTAATTTAAATATCAATGACTAAACTGCATTACTGCAGAACTGCAAAAGTAAGAGATAAATGAGAACTAAGTTTCTTTTGACTGGAAGTTAGGAGTATTTCATTTGAAGAGAAATACTCAATTTTATATTAAGACAAGTGAAAAACTAAGGCTGCTCTCTTTTCAGCTGGGATATATGAATAGTACAACATATACTCCTTTCTTTTTATAGTACCATATTAGTTCTACCTTGCAATCTATTTGGAAGATATACAAAACATAAAACCCTGAATCAAACAAGTTGAAAATAAAGAGGTCTTAGCCAATGTAAAAAGTCTTGTCTTGGTACTATGATTCTCTGACTAAGTAGAAGTGAGCATAATATCTTAAAATAATTGAATATAGCCAAAAGAAGAAAACTGAAAGTCACCATCAATATAGTAGCAGACGGCACAAATTTAGCATTCCCTTCTTTATCCCATGTGAGAAATAAATCAACAGAGAAGAAAATTCTTTTATGTTCTATACAAATTATGTGAGAAAGTGTACGAAACAATAACAAAGAATATTCTCATTAGTGTAACAACTTTCAGATCATTTAGCTTTGAGTCCTGATCCTTAACTGAATACCATAATATGCTACATTTTGAAAGTCCAACATGTAAAGGATATTTAGAGATAAACATGAAAATCTATGTGGCAGAGTAAGAAATATGTATTCTGTAATGTTCACAGCTAGATAAGATGGCACTAGGATCTAAATTTTTACAGTTTGATGGGAAAAATATACTATATCAGTTTATGTTCCAGGAAAGGAACAATTTCAAGGACTATTTAAAAGCAACATTAAACTCGACATTTTCCATTTCTATGCTAACCAGTGATAAGCTAGATAACAACTTCCCTCCCCTTAATATGTCAAATGACAGAAGAAAATATTTTACAGACAGTTATAAAGTATATCGGTACTGTGTATTGGGAATATTAGGAATCCATTTGATTCATATAATAATTTGAATTGGAATGGATCCTGGAAGGTATGTAGTGTAATCTCCTGCTCAAAATAGGGCCAAGTACAAAAGATCAAATCAGGACGGCTTTGTTCAGTGGATTCTTGGGAACCTTCAAGGATGTAAAATTTGTCAGAATGTTTTACAGAATTTCACAAAATATCTCAGTATTCACAAACACTGAACATCCAGTTTATATTTTCTGTTGAAGAAAGAGATGTGAAAATCTTATAAGCAGAGGAAATTATGAAGTCTAGTTTTTACTGGGTTTTTTTTGTTTCAAATACTCCACACTAAAAAAGATAATGCTGCAGCATGTGTAACAACTCTCAGCCTCTTTTGTCCTATTCTATCCATCTTCTCATTTTTTCCTTCTCTACACTGGAGGAATGTCTCTTGTTTGGATTCTGTTTCTGTGAGCATGACATGTATGTCTCTTCTCCAGCCCGTTTTGCCAATGGAATGAGAAGTTAGTGTCAAGACAGGTGTGAACAACAAAACATCACAGACACCAACCTGTGACTTTACTTACTAACTTCCTTGGGAAACGAAGTAAAACAGATATTACTACAGAAAAATTTTATACATTGTAGTTTTTAATCACTGCACTTATCTAAGACTGACCTGATGGTAGCACTCAGTATTTCTTTCAACACTGGCAAGTTCCTGTAATTCTTGAGAAGGATCAGCACCAGGAGAAATTATTATCAAGATGGGCTCAATTTCCAGTGTCTCTTTATACAGACGCTTCATGTTTGGAGGCAATGGAGATAATTCCTTTATTCCTATAATTAGAATTAGAATTATTATGGAAATAAAGTGACTACACATGATGGAGTGCTTCATTATCCACTTTAGAGTTCATCTGGCTGTCAAGAGTTCTGTTTAGCAGACACCATAAAACTGGTTTAAAATTAAGAAAAAACCCTTACAACATGCAGGTAGGCATAAGGCATCCCATATTGAGAAGAAGAGTGTTTCTGGATTTCCAGCTTGACAAACTGCAGTCTTTATTTAGAGTGTAGTCTTGAGGAAAACATACAAAATGAGAAGAGTGGAATGAGAAGCTATGCTATTTGCTAAAACTAATTGCAGTGTATATATCCACATGCAGAACTTCTCTCCTTACTGCCCTGAGAGCCTTAATTATTCGACTTACACGGTTTTTGGTACTATGATTACATATACTACATCTATTATTTGTTTTAATATACAACTTAAATGTCTAGAATGTTGACCGAGTATAGGCAAGGTATTTATACATGAGCCCAAAGACACATGTATGTGCACCATAAATTAAATACGGTTAACTACGTACTTTCATGCATCTTTAGACCAGCATTTAACCAGTGAAGCACTGGGTGCAATAGGAAATCACAACATACAGTAAGACAGAAGAGTCCAGATCAGTGACATCTATGACAAATACTAAAAGATGCAATACACACTTCCTTGAGGACACAGTCTGTTTTCAGACTTGAGCTATTGTATGTTGCACATGGAACAATGCTATATAATTTGTATCACAGAATCATGGAATGGTTTGTACTGGGACCTCAAAGATCATCTCGTTCCACTCTCCTGCCATGACCAGGGGCACTTTCCAGTTGACCAAGTTACTCAGCCTGGCCTTGAATACTTCCAGGGATGGGGCATCCACCATTTCTCTGGGCAATCTGTTCCAGTGCCTCACTACCCTCACAGGGAAGAATTTCATGCTAATATCTAATCTAAATCTACTCTCTTTCAGTTTGAAGTCGTTCCCCCTTGTCCCGTTACTATATGATTTTGTAAAAAGTCTAGCTCCAGTTTTCTTGTGGGCCCATTTAAGTACTGAAAGGCTGTCAACATGGAGCATTTCTGTATAGCATGTAAAATAAAGAAAATAAGCATGCTTCAGGTGATACAAAATACATTAATAGAAAATTCTTATGAACCTTATCTTCAAAAGAAATTATTTTACTCCCTCTTCATCCATAAATTTAAAAATACAGGTAAAAGGTGAGAAAAGAAAAAAAAAGTCTGGATAAAACAGAATTGAAAGGCTTTCTTGTAGGATATTACAGCTCTTTAGGAATTCATTTTTTCCTCACAGAAAAGCAGCCAAACGAGACTGGAAACTTAATAGGTTCCCTTTAGAACTATGTGAAACAGTTTGTTTAAGTTGTTTCAGGGCAAGGACACTGAAAAAGACACGGTAGAAAAAAAATATGAAAAAATATTCATACAAGCGTGACATCTTTTATTGGTTAGAAAGTGCCTATCGGGATTTTGCCAATCTCACTGATAATGCATGAAAAATCTGTGGATGATTTGTGGATGATTTACTGATTTTGAAATTCCAAATGGAGTCAATGGTATTCTGCCTTCCTTGGTGAGGGTGTAGCTTCATGCATCAAAAACATTCCCTTGTGCAGTGTTCCTCCAAGGAACTGGTCCCAACACAAGCGATTTATGTAATACATTAAGATTTGGAAGACAGGAAGCAAGCAAATAAATTTACTCTGCATTCAGGTGTCTACTGGTTTTTGACCCACACACACTGCAGATGACTCCTGTCATTTGAGTCCAACAATCATGGACAGTGTCAGCATGAGCCATGTCACCATGACCAAAGTACCCTCTCTATCTACTAATAACATTTGACAGAGAAGCTGTACCTTAATGCTGAAAATCCTAGTCTGGGTGGCAGATATGGAGCCAATTTTGAGCAACAAGTATGTCCACAGACAGCATAAGGGAGTAAGATAAAGTGACTTTTAAAACTTACAGTGTCCGCCCCAATGAGACATCCAAAACTGCTAAAAACTGAAGGAAGGTTTTTGTGTGCTGTACTGCAATATTAAGATTATTTGGCACATAGGTTTCAAACTTTGGATATAATAGACTTGAGAGAGGAAACTGACTGACTAGAGCAAATAGTTAACGGTACCACTGAACCGCTCTAAATCATGTGTATTTTTAAACAGACAGTAAAATGTACTACAAACCAAGAGTTAGACAAAAATGACTGATATTAATTAAATCATCTTTTAGGACTCAATGTATAAAATCTCAAACCTAACGGTGTTTAAATGACATAAAACAATACTTATGGAAAGTCTGAGTCTTAAGGAGAGCGCTGGAGTGTAAAACTTAGAGAAAACCAGTTATCTTCCTTTCTTAATTACTCCAGTGTTCAAGAATTAATTACAAGAATCTGACAGATCTTCTTACTATGTTTTCAACCACTATGCAGAATAAACCAAACCATTTTAAAAGCACTTTTAAGAATATTTTACAAGAACAAAATCAGCAAACCCATTTAGAGCACATTTTCATATGCTAAAGCTTAGGGATTCCATAAGAACTATTAAAAAAAGAGAAACATAGGACAAAAAAAAGCTATTTAATTTAATATTTTAAAAGCAATTTATTAATAATATTTTAAAAGCTATTTAATTTAATTTAATTTTAAGAAATACCCTGGTGAAAAATTAACTTACCTAGGGCTTTACATGCAAAAAGGGCCATGGCACTCTGTAGTCTGTCTGGTCTGACAGCCTGGACCACAAGTACCTCAAAATAAAATATTTTCAGGGGAGATAAAATTATATAGTAACAATTTAAAATGCAAGACTCTTCTAAGAAGGATGAATTCTTTGAATTTATCTTCAGAACACAGTTATTTTCTCTGAATAAATAGAGCCATCTGATCATTGCTTTCCAAGACAATCTGCTTAATTGTTCTCTTCTAAGTAGCTTGCTCTATCAATACAATCAGAAGACAGATCTATACCTAATGTCTACTTGTAAGCTACAAACTTTTCTACAATATTTTAGAAGAAAAGTAGCTATGTGGGAAGCTAGAATGACAGAAAGCACACTTAGCTTTATATCAGTACCTAAATTCTATGCACATATATAGGCAGCAATGTCCTACTTGGATTAGTAATATTTCTGGTTTCAGTTCAAACTAACTTATGAGTGGCACATCAATCTAACAATGTAGTTTCAATATACTTCATAAACAGAAACATTCTGAATACTTTCTGTACAAGAAACAAGATGCATGGATCATTCTAGATTTACTTTCCTACCAATGCAGACATTTTCTGACAACACACTGCACACATAAGAAGTGCCCTTCAGCATTTCACTGAATCAAATATGACTCAGACAAGTTCCTTTCCAAAATGGTTTGTTCCTAAATTCCATGCATGCTATTTCAGAAATTTTCCTCCTCCACAAAAAACTCAAAATAGACAATAGCTAAGAGCCAATCAACATAAAACTACATTGTCTAATATCCCATCTTTTCTCTGGATGTTTTCATGTAAAGTAAGTTCAAAAGAAAAATCACAGCAGTAAGTAACAATAAAAGTAAGAAAGCAAGAAAGTAAGAAACAATATCTTTTTTTTCATAAACACAAAAGTGATTATATTTTTCTCTTCCAGTGGAAAAGGACACACAGGCTGAGGAAGGAACTTGCCTTTCTCATACTCTCAGTGCATTCTGTATCACCAGGTTTTCAGTAGTCATTTTTCATGCCTTCTATTCTAAAAAAGCAGCGGCTGCTACTGCATTTTGTGTCAGAGTGTGAATTTGCACATTCAGTGATGAAGTAAGATGCTCAGCAAGCTGATACATTCAGCAGTAACAAAGCAACCATGAAAGAATTTTAATACCTACTCATAAAATTAATTCCATGTATATTTCTAAACAACTTGTTACCTTAGAGGGTATACTCAGTTGCAGCTAATATATCAACACTAAAAAGGCTCAGATAACAGAGAAATAATATGCACTATAGTAAAAAAATACATAATTCTTAGATTAAAAAATGAGTTAAACTGTAAGACAGTGTAGATACTGTCACTGCTTATTAACTCAACCAAACCTGGATGTGAAATTTACTTTCACTGCTGAACTCATAATTAATATTATGAATGGAAAGATTACCTGCTGAAACAAGGAAATTCTTTTTACAACAGGAGATGGAAATTCTTGTTCACATATAGAGCTCTGAGAAAAAGTGCGCCACAGACTTTCATCTTCAAAGCAAAGTGTCTGATAGAGACCTGGGAGAGAAACCTACAAAACAAATAGTGTAGATTTAACTGTGCAAATCACAAAATTCAATTTTATCCTTGGAGTTAGAGGAGAAAAGAATATATTTTAAAATACACCACTTGTTTACCTATTCCCTGGAAAGACTAAATCTATACTTGCACTATAATTTTGGTTTTAAACCTTAAGGTTCTTTGATTTTAAACTTTGGGCTTTACCTTTAAGTCCTTTCCTCTAATGATGATCTGCTATCTGCTATCAGTAATGGTTTGCTATCAGTGCATGCTACTGCTTCACTCAGTTACTCAATTTCTGTTTGTTTGTTTGTTTAAACCTCTAACTATTATGCTTGCCACAGCATTATTGTGATTGTTCCTGATTCCTGGTTGAAGAGAAATGAAATAGTGAACTCTGGGTTTAGCAAAAAATGTCCTTGCCAAAGACCAGTCAAGGTTTCTTTTTTTGCTGCTGAGCTACATGTAGGAGAAGAGGCTAAGAGAATTTCAGGACTAGTATTTTCCTTTAGTTCCCTTCAGGACCAGAGGATTTCAACACTGACTGTTATTGGAGGAAACAACGCAAGAAAGAGTTTTTGTTTTAGTTCAATCTGAGCAATCACAAACTCTGAAACACCTATAAAGATGTACAGAGAAATCTGATAAAGATAATATTAATTTCTGAATTAACAATTCATGGCTTTTAGTACAATATGAAGTGATTTGTGAAAGTCATTACATAAGTGAAATCTACAACTAAATATTGATTGCAATTTTTCTCCTATCTTCCTATCTATTAAAATTGTAGAATTTTGATAGCTTTACAGTATTTTCTAGTCTCAATAAGATGACAGGTTCACTCATTGAAATTCATTGTTAGATGGGGTAGAAATGTTCATGAAAATGGCTCAGAAAAATGAGATTAAAATAAAAACAAAAAAAACCTTTGTTTTGGTTTTTTTAGGTGAATATATATTAAGCCGTGGTTTCTGGAAAATAGAATAAACAGCTTAAAACAACAAAACCTTTTGATCTGACAAATACACATCTGAGTATTCACGTCCAAATTGCTATCTGCCGAAACCAAAGTTCTTTAAATTTAAATTCAACAGACCATGTGATGTATACCTTCAAAGATGCTACTGCCCAGACTCGGTCCTGTTCTATCCAAGAGGGAATCTGATCACGAGCACTTCTTTGTGAATCCTTATGGAAGCAAGTTACATTACACATGTAAGTTACATGAATTTTTATGAAACGCTATATTCAGTAAAAAGGTTGTGAAACCCATGTTTTTAATAAAAACATTCACAACAGCAACCTTTCTGTGGTCTTTTGCTAAGTTCATAAATGGCACAAGGAAAAAGCTACTAAAATATTTAAATATGAGACATACTGTCACAATTCAAATTAGAAAACTACTTTCCATGTTAAAAAAATTTTTATTAAATTTATATCTTTATATTACTATGTGAGAAGTTACCCTTTTCTTTAATGTATGAATACAATTAATTAAACAACATAGTAAAAATACAACTTTAACTTTTCAGGATTAGAGTAAATGTTCCTTATTTCAAAATATGAAAATAAATGTAGCTTACTGATTTTCTGATAGTGTCTCCAATGACCACACCTGTAAAAGTCTCCCATTCCTGAGGGGAATATATAAACAACTCAAATAAGTCACAAGGCACCTTTAAGAACAAAGATTAATATGTAGTAGCATGTAAGCAGAGCAGGAAGATAAACAATTAAATCCTAGATTCTGAAAGAGTTCTAAGACTTTTTTTAAATGCTAGGTGATGCTACTAGAATGTAGCTGCTTTTGCAGAATCCAAGCTAAGTGGCTGCAGTGCTGTACAAGAAAAAGAAGCACAGGAGAAGTTCTATACTTTCTCTGCACCCACAGTTCCTACCCAGACTGCCCATCTACAGACTATCAGGAAACAACAAATGTGGCTGGCAAGGACACACATCCTGCCTGGTGGAGCATCAGCAGCCCACATAGAACAGGTAACTAGAGAAAGAATGATTGAATTTCTGTATGACTAAACCTTTTAGACTTTATGTATGTATCCAGAAAGACAATTTTAAATCATTTTAAGACAGATTAGACAAATATTTAAAACCACTAGAAATTACATAAACCTGTATTTGGAGGTGACAAGAAACAGACCAAAATTTCTTCATAGGTACTGAAATTTTGCATAATTAATATCTCTATTCTATGATAAGGATTTTTTAATTAAAGACAATAGTAACATTAGAAATTTAAAAGTCAATGGACTAAGAGTAATACTGCTGACAGAATCTCCAGCAAAGTTTTTGGCACCCAGCAGTCTCATTGAGTCTTAACTCCCTCTTTCAGTTACAAACTGATGCTCATCTCCCAATTACACAGAAAATGCTTGCGCACACAAAAATGCATGGAGTATTTCTTGGTTTGTGCAACATTGTTATGAAGAAAAGAAGAAGTAAAATATATAGAGAATATAAAACTACCTCAGAAAAATCTATACAATATTGATTCAGAAAGAGAATGTCCCTACTAAGAACCAAGGCATTCTACAGTCTATTGTTGTAGTTGTACTATAAATTTCATATCACTATGCAAAAAAAAATTTAAGTGCAGAAGGTTCAATTCTTTTGGGACAGGGACTTAGAATACTAAATTCTCTAGCAGCATATTAAGCAACTCCTAGTCTCATCACATTAAAAGCTTTGGAAGAAATAGTTTTAAAAGAATAACAACTTCAGCTTCATTTTCTTCACTAAATATTTTGTACAAACACTCTGCTCTTAACAATTTAATTAAAATAACTTCTAGCTTTCAGAGAAGTAAAAAATTATTTATATTACTTGATTGTTTTCTCTCTTGAGCATTCAGATAGTGTAAGAATATGCATTATACATAACCTAGATGAAGCTGTCTAAGAGCTCTAATACCTGATGGAAATGCATGCTAAACAACAGAAACCAACACATAGGCCTGTACTTTACAAGCACTTAAGAAGCCAGGAATTAATTTAGACAGAAAACTGTTTGCAGGTTGCTGCATTCATGAATTTAGGAACTCAAGAAAGATAAAGCAAAGTATTTTCAGAATAAAATAAATAATAAAATAATAAGTATGAATTAGGGAACTTTGGATAATACAGAGCAGCCGGAACAGTCTTCTGCTAACAAGATGAGTTATTTTTATGAGGGCACATCATTGCTGAAAGACTAGGATTTCACTTTGTCAATCCATATGTCTACAATGAAACTAGTCCTTCATCAAAAGGTTCCAACCAACTTCTTTTGAACCTTGTACCTTAAGCTCACATCTTTCATATAATCAAGATCCATTACTTCTTTCAAATGTATTAGCTGATTTTTACCTTTACCTCTATAATGGACTCTCCTCTATTAAACTGACATGTACTACCATTTGATGTCTGGTCTCCAGCTTCTAGTACAGAAAGCCATAGTTTTGTCTCTCCATTCCGTGGAGATACATAAGATAATTAAGTGTGTCTTGACTTAGGATAATCAGCCACGTTTAAGCAATTGTATTAAGGCAATTATGCATACTGTTTCACTGCAGGCAGCCTTTATAAGATTAATCTGACCCCCTACAGATAACTACAACTAAGTCCTACACTTAGTGACAAAAACTTTTTATGTACTTAATTACTCTTCATATTAAGTTTGAATAAAATATTTGGGGATTTTCTTCTGTAGCACTTACATTCTCTTGAAAAAGTTCAGGGTGCATTCCTCGTACAAAATGTAGTGCAAACATTAGCTGATCAGCCTGAAATAAAAGCAGTAAAAATGTATTTATGTACTCAGGAAAAGGCATATTTCTGGTTCTTTTTTATAAGTAACATTTCTTTAAAAATCACCTCCAATTTCACAATAATGACTTAGTGACATATATCCTAAAGTTAAATTGCTACCTACCTTTGCAAGTCAGAGACAAAAAACAACTCGAAGTGCGCTGTGGAGTGGAGGGTAAAGAGGCCCCTACTAGGAATTAGCATCAAGTTTTGCAAGGCACTGAAGTTCTTATTTTATTGAACATCATATGACATTGAGAACAAACCACACCATTTAACTTTTCCATCTTCTCAGACAAGGTCTACAAGAAAATCCATATCACAAATGCATATTGGAATGCTCTCTGGATGATCTAGAATCCAAAATTTGAATGAGATTTTTTTGGAAGAACGCTAAGTGACCCAGACCAATCCTGCTTTGACAAATTAAAGAGGAAAGATGGATCAGTTCAAGTGCTCAGGTAAATTTCTTGGCACCACTTCATTTGGCAGCATTCATGAAGCCTACGCACACATAAATAATAACCACAGACAGACAAAATCATTCTTCTCGATTCTAACATGCCTCTTGTATCAGCTATATCATTTATGAAGACAGTACTAAAGCCTCAGTGTCACAGCAGTCTTTAAAAATTTTCATGGATAAAAGGAAGCAGTGAATTGCTGATGGTGTGAAGAGTTTATTTGTTCTCTCCATTATTAGAACACAACAGTAAACTGGATGGAGCATTAGTTTGAAGCTGCACAGCTAACACATTTTCAGTATTTTAAACTCCAGTCTGATCACGCTTAAAATCTTTCATACTAGAAGTCTCTTCTCTGCCTTGCATTTGAACTCTCCACTCTTTTCTTACACACAAAAATTGCTGCCTTCCATATTCACAAGATGTATTGATTTCTTGGAAGGCTATTCATGACTTCAAAGACAAACAATTATTATGAGACTATTTCATGAGAATCCACTTGAACTTTGATAAACAAAACCCCTTAGAAAGAACTGCCACCCCCATATCCTCAATACAGCATTGCTAGATTGGGGGACAGGGGTAGGAGGTGGTGTAAAATTTTCAAGATCTCTCCATTCTCACAGACGAAACTATCGACTTGCACGGTTTGTCCTGCTCAAACCATATAAGCAGATCTACTATGCTTCCTTCAGCCTGGTACTTTGAGACAAGCACCTCTTGTTATGACAGTTTCCTGTGAAAGTAAAAATTGATACTGAAAACGAAAGGCACAGCTTCCCTAGGTTTTCAGTAAGAAAGAAGTGAAAAGACACCTGATTGAAATAAAGACAAAATACACTAAGAACATTTTTTGGAAGGAGAACAAGGAGCAGACAGAAACAAACAAGGTGGCAGGTAGACATTTGGGACAGGCCGTGAAAAGAAAAAAGAGAATAACACAATGTAGGACTTTTAGAAACATACAATCATCTAGGTTGGAAGAGAATTTTAAGACAACCAAGGCCAAACATCAACCTAACAAACCCATTTCTGTTTCCTTTTAAGAAAACCCAAACCAAACTACAAAAAACTTCCAAATAATCACACGAGACTTTGTATTTAGGAATGCAAAAAATAAGAGGGAATGCAAAATGAGCGCCCAGAAGACTGCATAGCCCATGACTGACTCTGAAGCCAGAATGAGGCAGAGAGGTAGAGCTCTGTGGAGAAATGTGCATCAGCAATATTAATTTGGCCATATCCTGATTTTAAGTCTGCATTTAGCATGTTAATTATTGATAGTGTAATGTTTTGCATCTATTACACAATACTGCTTATTTGAAGCAGATCAAGTGTCAGCTGCTGAAAGAATACTTTCAAACCCAGTGCACTGTATAAATGCCATAAAAAATAGTCTTACCTTAAACAAACAACGACAAACATATTCATACACTCTATGTTTCAATGAGCCAATAAGCAACTTGATTCTTTCCTCAGTATTACTTGAATCCTAAAAAAGAAATTTCAGATTTCAAAAATTCCTATGGAAGTAAAAAACTTTTCATGTATTTTGTATATTTCAGCAAAATGAAACATATAATCTGGATTCTATGTGACACTAGTTCTAAAAAGATATTAAATTCATCTGCCTCTATGGGAAATTCATGCTGAAGTACTAAGAAATAAATATTTTGGCACGGAATATTTTGACAATGAACATAATACAACTTCATGTATAAGGTGAAATACATTGAGAATGAGAGTATATTTTCTTACCCTAACTTTAATATCATTGATATTTCATGGTTTTCACTTGATAAAAAACTGCTTATTCATTGAATTACTGTATTTAATACTACTAAACAAGTATGTTGATTATAGGTGTAGTTATTAAACTTCTGGTCAAATTTGGCCCAACTGAAATGAACATAGTAGAAAATAATAAGTGTACACTGTCCTTCCAAGTTCATTGATTGAAAGACTAATTCTAACAGGAAAAAATTTGAAAGATAGAACAAAAGAAGAAAGACACTGGAGAGTAAGGAGCATGTTACAGGTAGTGTGAGTTCCTTTCCACCATGCTGGAGTTCGAAGAGATGAGTTTAAAAAGGGCAGTTGGGCAGTTGATTTGCCTAATACCTTCGCCATGTTAAACAGATCACTTGGCATGAAGAATTGGATAGAGGAGAAGGAAAAAAGAAGCAATGAAGGCAAAATCAGAAGCTGAGCTTTAAATAGGTAACACTACAGGCACGAAGAAAAAAAATTATGAAGAAGTGTCAGAGTAAGAATGAGAAGTTAAAACATCATGTTGTGGAAAAGAAGTAATAGGAACTTCAAAGAGGGCCAGTTCACACAGTCAGAACTGTGTTCTTAGTAATGACTGGAGTTGAAGGAGAGTTGTAATCACAGATGCCAGAATAAAGGGGAATCCAAAGGAAACATGATGAAAGGTTGGTGAATGACTTTAGAAGTAGAAACAAAGAGATATACGAAGAGTTTTGGAAATACTTAATAAAAAGAAAATGCACTATTACTCAGTGTGGGTATTTAGATCTAAAGAGTGAGGTGACAAGGGATAAATCCATTCGTTGCTTCAATAAGAATATACTGGTCTAAGAATTCAGAAGAATAAAAATTATATTTTAAACAGGACAGGCTGAACGCATGCTCACAAACTGTAAAAAAGTTGATAAATTTATGCCCTTCCTTCATGTAAATGAACCATGTAGAAATATAGGTATTTTCTTATTCTATCCTTTGTTGATAAAATTACCTTCATTAACATTTTAGATCATTATTTTTTTAAATAAAGCCTTCAGTAAAGTTATAATTAGCCTTTGTTTTCCTAATTCACGGTAGACAAAGAACAAGCCTGAAATCACAAAGAGTTACTTTGTTTTCAGATGGTAGAGAAATTCTGTGATTTATATACAGCATAAGATAATTTAGAAGTCCACATGCCTGTATTTTGAGCACCTAAAGCACAACAGGTCAGCATCACTACTTATTATACACTTCATCATCAGTTATCCTAAGCTTTTTTTAAAAAATGTCCAGAGTGAGTAATAAATTCTAAGGATCAAAGCAGATGCTTCTGCAGCATTAGCAGCTTCAGGAGAAGAGCAAATACCTGCTCACTTTGCAGAGCCCTTTGGAAAAGCCGCAGGAACGCCGCCAAACTAAAGCGGTACATATTATTAATTTTGGACAAGTCAGAGATAATGAAGTACATTCTGCTAGCACTCTCAGCCAAAGGGAGATAGGCATCCCTCTCCTGTGGAGAAAAACAACACACACATAAAAAACCCAGGTGCATTACTGCCACCTACTGATTACTGCATAAATATTTGCTCATCCCACCAGGAAAACATTCCTATGACTGCCACTGCTTTAGAAAACTGAATCCTTTCCAAGTCTTCAAACTGAGGGATCAGCACTCCAGACTTCAACACTATATTGCGATTTCAAAATTTCAAGAGAACATTAGCAAAAAATCCTTTAAATTAAGATGAACATGTTGGAAATTAATCCTAGGGCACTAAGGTCTTTTCCCATCACAGAACACCTCCCAAAATTCAATGGGAAATTTTAAACTAAACAAATAGAACACAGAAGAAAACTGCAATCTGTCACAAAAAGAGGATGTCAGATGAATAGCATCACCAATGATCTAAACTTTTCCAACAGCAAGGCGCATATTAATCAAAAACATCCATATGAACTATAATGTTTGCAATACTGGATGGCAAAAATAAATTCAAAACCCATTACTTGTCAAAATTCCTCTAATTCAAACCGGCAGATTTTAAATTGTGCAACTATTCAACATATACAAACTAGAGCATTTTAATTACTGAAAATACTGCATGTACTTGCATACTCCAAATATCATTTACTCAAAAATAATTAATTTAATATGCTACTCATCTTATAACCCTGTGGATATATCTTCTCTAGATAAAAGATGCATATTTTTAGCAGGAGATTGACAGTACTTTAAAGATTAAAATATTCTTCTACCTTATCAAGGAAGCTCTGAAGTCTGAAAGATTCAGCCAGTGATTCTTGGATGAGTGCACTGCTTGCTTTAGTTTGATTCAAAGATTCAATCAGATCCTTATTTTCTAGAATATTGCCTTGTGATGTGGCAAGTGTCTGAAAAAAAGAAAGTCATCTATGTTACATTAAAAAAAAATCCTGTAAAGTAATCATTTTGGAAGCTATCTTTCTGATCTGTACATATTTCTGAATCACTGAATGCATCTCAAGAGTTCTAGAAAACTGGTGGTTACTCCAAAAACTGAGACATTTTCTAAAGAAGTATGGAAAATACAACTCAAGAACATACTCCAAAAATCCAGACTGCCAGATTCGGAAAGATAGGTTGTCAGAACTATTTCTATGATCAGTCTTAGGCACTAAAATCCCAATGATAAATACAGATGAGGGTATTTCTTTCTTGTTGTTTAACTTCCCATGTAACCTGAAGTTGGCTACTTGTAACAACTTCCTGTACTCAGTCATTCATAAATTCATTTTCCTTCAAAAGCATTCCAATATCTCCTATACAATCTAATTCTCATTTCCAACTGAGATGAATACTCACATTACAACAATTTAAGTTTCATAATCAAAGATCACTTTGAAATCCTTGAGATTGCCCCACATTTTTCCTGAGTTCACCTCATTGAATTAAGCAATTAAGAAATTAATTTCACTTCTAAGAAGTGGGAAAGCTTGAATAGTTCACTTATATCTACAGGTTTTTACTAACCTTCAGTAAATACACATCAATGTATTTATTTGAGCCAGAAAATTGGGTGCTTGTCAGTCAAATCAGGTCTGAGCAACCACCTCCAGGACAGCATTTTAGAATATTTGGAGGCAGAGATTCACCAGTTAGAATAGCAGAATGCACTTCTCTACCCGAAACAAGTTTAGGACAAGATCGCCTGCTTTTTCAAATAGTACAGTTCACCCATGAGGAATCATACTGTGAGCTATGGGACAGCACCTATGTCTTTACTCTGAGGCTTTTAGAAGGAAATCAGTACCATACTTCAGATAAAATGGCAATGTCGCTTTAAGATTAACCTAAATTTAGCTAGACCTCATCCAACATTGACTTCGTTGTTGATGAAGTCTATGTAGCATCTGCCAGTTTCCACTGAGCTTTAGGTTTCTTCTTCAGGGTCAAAGGGTATCCTGATTTCAGGATAACTTGCAAACAAGAATTCCAAAATTGAAATCAACTTTGCTATTACTACTCAGACACTTTTTGTTGCAGATATCTTAGTCATCAACTTCTTTAAGTTTTGTACTTGATAATTCAGATCGGACAAATGAAAGAGATTTTTGAGTTCCAAGATCTCACAAAAGGTGTGTTATTAAGTGAATTTTGTTTTGTAGCATCTCTGAACCCTCAGCCTCTGGCAGACAATAAGGTGTTAAAATGGTCAAATCTGGATATGGAATTTTATTAGAGAGCAAGTTTCCCTCTTCCTGTAAGAGAAATCTCCCCTATCAGAGTTTTAGAAAAGGGCTGATGTTAGTATCTGAGAATTAATAGGGAATGCAATAGGGACAGTAAACGTGGAAATTCAAATCACATCAAATAATTATGTGCAAAATTCTAAAACTGACCTATTAATCATAGAATCACAGAACAGAATCATAAAATGGTTTGGGTTGGAAGGGACCATCTAATTCCAACCTCCCTGCCACGGGCAGGGATGCCACTCACTACACAGGGTTGCTTTAAGTTCCATCCAAACTGGCCTTGAACACTTCCAGGGATGAGACATCTGCAAGTTCTCTGGGAAACCTGTTCCCAGAGGTTCCCAGAGGAACTGGTGCCTTATCGTCCCTCATAGCAGAGCATTTCCTTGTAATATCTAATCTAAACCTACCCTCTTGGAGTTCAAAAGCCATTCCTCCCTTGCCCTGTCACTGCATGTCCTTGTAATAAGTCCCTCCCCCCAGCTCTCTTGTGGGCCAGTGTAATAAATGGCCAGTCTAATCTGCAAAAACTATTATTTTATGCTAATCCATTGCTCTCAATACTGCAAAGTTCTGTGACTTAGCTACAGACTGACGGGTTTAGGGCACCATGTCAATCTCGCTGCATCTCTGACCTTTCAGAAAAGCAGGATTCAAGGATCCATTCTGAAAAGCATGAAGTACAATTTATGTGAAATCCATGGCAAGATATAAACAAAAAATAAAACAGTCCTTCCTTGGAAGCTACATTTTTTTTTTAGAGGTGAACAGCTGTTTCTGAGCATAAGTACTTTAAAAAAAAGATGAACTGAAAATTGAGAACATTAATTTCAAATGCAGGACAGGGAATGTTAACTGCAATAGGAAACAATTGTGGAGGTTTAAATTTTTAAATGTCTCTCTCAGTAATCTTTCCATTTGTAGTGGGAGTTTTTCATTTTATTCACAACACGGGATCATTTCTCAGTTTGAGAAATAGTCATTTGACATGATTCAGAGGCTTAAAAGAGTGGCTTTTTTAAAACCTCATAATTTCAAAATGAAATAGTATAATTTTTAATAAAGTTTTCTCTTCTTGGTATGTTAAAATTAATTAAATTTTTAATCAACCTAAATCAGCCTCAATTTAGCTCACCAAATCCATAAATTTAACTATGAAAGTGCTTAATGTTTTGAAATACTACAGTTTCATAACAGATGTATTTTCTTATCTATTCTACTCTTCCAATAGGTCCAGGCAAATAATGCCTTTATTTTTATTAATCAAAAATCCTGACAGCTCGTTATTCCACACCTCCAGAATCTTCATTCAAACACAAAATGTGATTACCATCTTACTGGTCTAACAGATATTAAAGAGGTAAATTTGTTTTACCTCCAAAAGAGAATCCTCAAGTTTAGCTAACTGTATCTTCTTATCTTCTTCCTGTTGTAGCAGCTTTGTCTTCTGCTCTTCCAAATCAGGCTTTTCATGCTGAATTGTTAAAGCCAAAAGCTAATAACAAAGAGAGAAAACAAAAACAGTTAGGGTTTTTTTTCTGCATTTCCACTTAAAGAGGGGTCAGCTTCCATGGATACACTGTATGATGACAATTCCATATCTCCAGAGGAAGGAGGAAATCCACATGCTTATCTATGCTTCACATTTTGAATTATATCTTACTTATCCACATCTTATCTACATCCCATTCTAAGTCTCTCGTTAATGTAGAAAAACTTGTTTCACACCAAGGAGGGGATTTTCTTCCTTTAATTGATCTCTCTTATTTTTTTTTCTTTCCTCCATTTGTGTGTTACATTTTGATTCCTAGACTTTATAAAGAAAACCTCAAAAGCTACTAGTATTTTAAAGGAAATAAAATGCACAGTATTTTGGTTTTACTACATTTTTCTGTACACAAACCATCTTGATGACACCAGCATTACTCTCTAAGTAGGACACTGGAGAGCTGTAACAGAAATGTTTCCATGGTACCATAAATGCATCTCGAACAGAAAGCAAAGGCTTAGCAATTAATCTGTTGCAACTAAAGTCAATGAGAACATTTTCATTTTCTCTACTGGACTCATTCTTTGGTTCCAAAGTGCATAAAAATTTTACTATTTATGTTTGGGAGCTCAAAAATACCTCCATAACCATTAAGGCAAACTGCACCATGGGGCTTACTCCAGATGCTGGATTCAGCTATGCATGTTCACTATACATACACTGGTTTTATTCTAAATGCCTACCTGTCCTCTTAAGCCACTTGCTGTTGTGGTAAAGTTTACTTCTGTAACAATAGAAGAAGCATCAGGTGGAATGAAGGGATTTGGGTTCCTTGTTGATAGAAAAAGACGGAACTCTTCATTATAATCTATCATTTTTTCACCTATTTGTACAGCGTAACGGGGTCCTGTAAATAGCAAGCAGATGTTTTACTCACTCTGATTGGAACACTCTAAAATCAACTGAAAACAAAGGTATTTGTGTAATACTTTATGACCAATGGATCTAAATATGTTTTACAATATGAATTAAAAAATTGATTGGAAAAAAATACAAATTCAAAAAATCTAAAGAACACATCCTAACCTGCATTGTTAGAGACAAAAAATAATAACATAGCAATAATATGGGAAACTACATAGTAAGAATATTTAATATACCTGAGTAGTTTAATTATCCTTACCCAGAACACAAAGCATAAGGGACAAAAAATGCACTTGAAGTAAAAGTAATACTGACAACTTTATGAAATCTTCAGACCATGAATAGGAGACAAAACACCGCAGAAGATGACCTCAAGAATCCCCCTTACGTGTAAGAATTTTGTCAGAAATCAAACTTATTCATTGACCTTTAAACATTGCTCTACCACGCTATACTAGCCATAATTATATACTGGCTAACTAAGATGGTTCAATATTTCCTCATCCAAACCCATTACTACACATCTCTGGATCTATTATATTTATTTGTAGAAGGCTGATGTTGCTGTATAATCATAATTCTATTAAGATACTATTTTCTACAATAACTGTTATAGAGAAAGTCAATGAAACTAAAAAGGATGGAATATCTAGACAGTAGAATGAAAGCAAAATATTCCATCATGAAATATCCCATAGATCTGTATTATTATAAATATATTTAACTTAATCATATTATGAGAGAAACAGGTGATTTATTAAATATTTGATATCATGGTTTTAGTGTGTTTATACTCCTAATATTTCTCAATATGCCTGTTATGGAATAGAACTATATGCACAGGCTCCCCCACCCCTCTTCCACAACAGGAAGGTTTCCATTCTAGCAGGGTTAGAAAAGAACAGACCCAGAAAATGACATGAAGAGAGTAAGATTTTGTCTCCTGATATTGAAAAACAAGTAAGAACAGAATTACAAGATGAAAAGTGAAAATTTTCATTCTGGAAAACCTTCCAAGATGGCATACTTAGGTGTTTCTCTATTTTTAGAACTGAGTGCAGATCAGAAATATAAATCTCTTGCTAAAACACTGGTAGAGATGAAAATCACACACCAGTTTTGCTTCTATGCCAAAGATCAGAATAAATTTTAGGACTATGTTGTAAAAATGTCAAATAGAAAATGAGGAAGCTGTACAAAGACAAATTTACTGCAGTATAGATGTTCGTATTTTTTCTTAACATTTCATCCCAAGTAATGAAGAGATGTACAGTCATCACAAGCCAAATAATGCAGACAGGTCCCCACACCCAGATTTTGACAAAAAGAAGGAGTGCATGCTTGCTTATAAAGTGATGGAAAAGATTCAAATAGTGGGCCATTCCTCCTTTTCCAACAACAGCTCTTTAGTTTGGACCCACACAGACTTGCCATTAACACAGCTCTTTAAAAAGCAAAAGAGGATGTCTGAATGCTATAAGCAATATTCCTGAACAAACTAGTATATTTGAATTTAATCTGCTTTCTCCACAGTTCTGCAGACACAGTCATCTTTCACACTGTACCTCATCAGCTCTCCAAAATTCGGCAGAAGCTAGAGGGGCAAAAAAAAATTGTTACAGTGTTCTACCTAACACTCCACAGGTCCCTGAAATCATCACATTGGTGCCATTCTTTTAATAAGAATAAACAAGCAAGAGCATCTGTAATGGAAGACTGATTTAAAAGAACACTTTCTTTTCCCTAAACAGATCTTTCTTACATTGGTGATAAATGTCTATATGAATCCTATGGTATTTGCACTTATTTTTAGCATGAACTTACATTTGAAGAATTACTGCTACCTCACACATTATTAGACATCAACAGTAGATGAAATTACAGCAAAAAAAGAGTCTTGAGCTATTTTCAGTACCCAAAGTTCATATACTAAGTTATATGTATAGGTCATGAGTACATGCTGAGGAATTACCACTTGAGGCAGAAATACAATTACAAAGGATAATGCAAATCTATTTTCGTTACTGTAATTTAGAAAGTACTTAAAACACATATTGCTGTATTTTTTAATTCACCAAGTTCTCTTGATATAATTTCAAAAAATGTAATATAATTCAACAAAATTCATGCAGACACACTTGCATAATTACGATTTTTTTTGCTAAATTTTATCACAATTTTCCATACTAAAAAAAAAAAAATTAAACAACTAAGTCCAAAACAGTCATACAAACAGTTAGGTAGAACATATTATCTGTCCAAAACAGAGATAATATATTGCAAAACCTAAGCATTGTGTTTTTTTGCTTTTCTTGCATTAGTTAAGGGACTCCTTTCACCAAATTCCACCATTCTGCTGATCTCTATGACCCTCCCCATTTCAAGGGCACATCAGGAACAGATCTGTGTGTCTTCTCTAGGTTCAGAGAAATGCAAGAGAAGTAGGAACATCAACATTCTAAACCTTTGATTTCTAACTGCACTAAGAGTTGTGTAACTTCTGGTTTATTTAAGGCCAAGTTTCCAATTAAAACCGTGTGTTTGAAATATCACTAGAAATTAAATTTAAAATTTTTAAGATTCTATAAAAACACATTACTTTAACTTCAATTTAAAAAATTTAATACTTTTCTGTATTTTTCCACTTACTAAATAAGAACATGTCTCCAAAATATTTCATGCACTGAAGTGGTAGTAGCAGGTAGAGGAAAAAAGTAGAGGAAAAAAGCCACACAATATTCAAGTTTTCAGAAAAATCAAGCTTTATATGAATAAATCTAAACTATAAAAGCTTTGAGCAAGCAGTTACAAAGATCTTGGTGACTTACCTTGAGCAATAAGATCTTTTCTTAGCAATGGGTAAAGTACAGGTTCCACTCCATCCATTTCCTGTATAATAAGTGTCTTCCCAAATCTCACTGCCAGCTCAAGAGCAGTTAGGAAATTGGTGTCCTAAATAAATAGAAACACATTCCTTTGATTCATGCTTTTTTGAAAAATGCAAACACTTCAGAATGAATAGGAAGGCATTACACCAAACAGTCCAAATCAAAAAATTATTAGTATAGATGAAAAATCCTATCAGAGGCATATGATAATTCAGGGTTTGGCCACACATGTTTGGTTTAAATAAATTTCATCTACTGATCAAGAAAACCTATTTAAGATGCCTAGATCTTCAAGTGCTGTATGAAAAGAGAGGAGATTCACTGTCATGTCTGCCAGGTGCACCTGGAAGCCCTGGCCAGGTCTCATATCTCAAATTTTAACATATAGCTATGTCTCAAAACTGAACCAAGTCCAGGATTCACATTATTAAGAGATGTACATGCAGTCTTTTGTTGCAAACAGGTGTTTAAACATGCATGTAGTGCTTATGACCCCATTAGTCAAGAGAGATCCTGGACAATATAGACAACAGAGGCTAAAAGGTAATCAGGCCAATCAGCTAGCAGGACAAACAACCATTTACCCAAAGATATGTTATCTACTACCATCAGAGAGTATCTACAAGGGTTCCACAGAGCCAGCAGGGATCTGTGGAAGACCTACATGCTGTTGAAGCAACATTTTAAGGCCAGGTGGGGTTCAATAAGGGACTTCTAAATAGCACCAGATGCCTGCCTGTGTGTGTAACTGAGCTGCACCTCACTACTCAGGTAAATAGCAGCAGGTACACAACGAATTTCAGGTACCCTAATTTCAAACTGAAATCAAATTTACTTTTTCCAATGTAGATAATACAACACAACAATCATAGGCATTTAAGTGTATATATACTCCTGAAATGCAGTGAACTGCAACCATGTATACAAAAGATCTCTCTCTTTGAAAATCTTTTCTATCTTCCACTCAGTAGGGAATAGGACATTCTTGGAGACAGTAGCACAAAGAGGCAAACTTTTAGAAATAATACGAGATGTTGAGCCTCCAATTTTAAATAACCTAGAACTCTGTGAAGAATTGCATGCTTCACAGAATATAAACTTTTGGTGATTGCTATCACACACCTTCAAAAACTACTTTGGAAAACTACTCTATCTGGAAGAGAGAAAGCTCAAACAGAACAGACCAAGAGTAAATATTGCACCTGTTGGTTAATAACTTCCAAACGTGATTCCTTCAAATGTGTCTTCAACCATTCAGTAGCCCGGAAAGAAGGGTCTATCAAAAATGGACAAACTTTACTCTAGGGAAAAAAAAATACAAATATAATTATTAAAATCTATTTTAAGAATAAAATTGGAATCTTTTTTTTCATTTCCCCAAACTAATGGAATAGATATTTTAAAATCATTTTTAATTAACAAACCGTTTAAAGAAACAATAACAGACAAGGAAATGTATGTCTTTCATTTTATCTCTTCTTTAAAAAAAAAAAAGGAGAGCACCCAAATCCAAAATTTCTCAGATGTTTGTCCTGCTGAAGTTAGGCAGTTGTTCACCTTCTCTTAAAATAGTAGTCTCTACTCAATGAGTATAATCTACAGCTTTTGTTATTCACAACTGCTTTTAAACTTAGAAGAGTTATTAGTTTTCCTTTTTCTTCCTTTGGCAGGCAAAGGTACAATACTCCTGGGTTTGGGCCTCAATGCATTTTAGAAAGAATCATGAATACAAGTATTTTGCAGGCACAAAGCTACACATGGATCACACAATCGGACCCAGGATTCCAGGTGTGGCGTCACCTGTGTGCTGAGTGAAGGCGAGGGATCCCCTCCCTGGACACGCTGCCAATACTTTGCCTAAAGCTGTCTAGGATACCACTGGCCTTCTCCTTGCCAAGGGCCCATAACTCTCTCATTTTAAATCTGGTGTCCACCAGGACCACCAGGTCTTTTTCTGCAAATCTGCTTTGCAACTGGCTGCTCCTCAGCACATGCCGGTACATGGGGTTGTTACCACCCAGGCACAGGACTGTGTAATTCCCCTTCCTGAACTTCATGAGGTTCCTGTCATCCCATTTCTCCAGCCTGTCAAGGACCCTCTGGGCCTCAATTTTACCCTCTTGTGCATCAGAGACTCAGTCAAAGAATGGCTTGGGTTGGAAAGTCCCTTAAATATCACCTAATTCCAACACCCCTGCCAAGGGCAGGGATGCTACTCACTAGATCAATCAGTAGGTTGCCAATGGTTGCCCACGGCCCCATCCAACCTGACTGCGCACTTCCAGGGATGGAGCTTCCACAGCTTCTCTGGACAACTTGTGCCAGTGCCTCACTACACTCTAAGTAAAGAATTTTCTCCTAACATCTAATCAAAATCTCTGTTCCATTCTATATAACCATTCTTCCTTCTCCTCTTATTATCTGCCCATGTAAAGATTTGTTCTCCCTCTTTTCTCTAAGTCCTCTTTAAGTTCTGAAAGGCCACAGTGAGGTGTCCCCAGAGCCTTCTCTTCTCCAGGCTGTACAACCCCAGCTCTCCCAGCCTATCCTTATAGCGGACGGGCTCCAGCCATCAGATCATCTTGGTGTATCAGCCATATCTCCCAGTTTTGTGGCAGCAAACTTGCTGAAGGTTTAAACATGCATTTTCAACCATTCTCTGGTTCAGTCTGATAGAAAAGTATTTCCAAGTTTGGGGCCTTTTTTTAGATTGAGTTCCAGTATTCCAAACTGAGTAGCTACACAGATCTCAAACAGAAAGACAGGGGAACATGATGAGTATTCAAGCTTCAAAAGATGATCAGCACAAAAGCCTGAGAACTGTACTGTAGATCACACTGGTAAAATACCATGTCCAATTTCAGCTTTATAAGGATGTACACAAGGAAAATTATTTGACCTGACTGAATGCTTCAAAAATCTCACAGTGAGAATTTTAAGAGCTCAATCTATTCAACTAATGAAAAAGATGAAAATAAGTTTTTATTGTAGCATATATGTGACTTTAATGGTACAAGACAGTGTTTATTGAAAAGCTTTTTAATCAAACTGAGGAAAGAATATATAGATCTACTAAAAGAATGACAAAGCAAGATAAATTCAAATTGGAGAAAAATCTGTGACTAATTTGAATTATGAATCATCTAAGCAAATCACCTGTAGTAAATGCAGATTCTCCTCAGTCCATTAAATATTTACTTGTTAGAATATCTAATAAGTGACTAGAATATTACATACATAATCATATATTAGGTATTATATATATCTATATATAGATAAAACTGAATATTTTCCTTTTCTCAAGTATTACTAGAAATATACATATACATACACATACATATATATATATATGTCTTGAAAGATATCTGCATATAGCCTTTTCCTTTTTCTGAGAAAAAAAGTAAAAGAAATTATATGCTGAAGTGAACGTATATAGGATACAATCTTTCAGTGGTTGTATTGGTGTTAGTGACTACTTACACTTTAAGCCAGAATAGACTGATAAGGAATAAAACAAGAGCAAAGAGCAAAAATGAAAACATGTATTTTCTTGAACAGTTTTTTTGCTACAAAATATCCATTGTTAGATAAGTATTTATTCCTCTGTGTGTGCGTGTGCTTTGTGATGCCAGGAAAAAACACAAATGAAATAGTTCAAGTTGCCATGTTACTGAAATTCGTAAAAATTTAAGTATTTCCAAGATAAGACAAAAAAGAAAATTTACCTGCAAAATGACAAGAGCATTTTCTATTGAAAGGTCATCTGAAGGCAAACCTTCACTTTTCCAAACTAACTCCTCACTTTCTGTACACAGGAACCGCCGTAAATCAAACTCTGACAAATTAAAGTGTAAGTTTCTGTCATAATTTATAGTCTGCATAATTGAAAAGCATTTACCAGTCTATACAGAAGAGAGACTTGGTCTATTAATAGAGGGCAAGTCTGTAGATTTCCCTTTAATCTATTATTTTATTGTTTTTATTGAACTTATTATTAATAAGTAGCTGATGTCATAGAAATATTTTATAGTTTTGCTAACACAGAAATAAAAATGATTCCTGAAAAAACAGAAGCATTCAGAATGCACTGGAAAATTTACAACAGTTAATGTGAACATATTCATTTTTGTAAACTTTTCTTTTTAAGCAAGGACTATATAGACTCAATTATTTATAAATATTTATAATCTATAATTTATAATTTATAATCATAGAATGATTCTAAGAAATTGTCTATCGGTATGTAGAAATATTTATTGAGTAAGAAAACATCTCTTCTCATTTGGGAGTACAAAGACAATTGAGACTGTTCATTAGAACTCACTGGCATTTCTCACTTCCTCAGTCAAGCTTAATTACTTGCATGCAGACACTGACAAACACACACACAAAATTACTTTCAAGGCCTGCTGATTTGGTCCATTCATCCAAGCTGTTTTTCCTCTGATCCTCAGGAGCAGCAGAAAGATAAGTAATAAATGCAGCTGCTAACTGAGCTCTTTTAGGCAACGTAGCCAGGTCATCTGTTATCTCTGACACCTTCAAAAAGAGAAGTACAGAATGTATAGGTGTTTTGCAAACAAAAGCTGCATTAATACATCTCATCAGTTACTGAAATGTCAGAATTAAGTTTGCCTGCCATAGGTAATACAGCCAAGACAGTTTTTCCTCTTGCATTTCAGGTATCTATACCTGGCTAAGATACACGGAGCTATGGGAAAAATTCCTTTCAGCTCTGAGCTAGAGCATGCACAGATCTTTCTGGGAATGTAGCTAGTAAAAATCCATGAATCTGATGAACAGTTCAACTTATAAGCAAATGGATAAATGGTATTATAGTAAGAAAGATAAGAAATATGTGATCCTAGTCACAGTCAGGCTGTAAGTATAACTTACAATATGTATACAGACAATAAATATTATATGCAACCATTATATTTACTGTTATTCACTTCACATTTACATGATAAAATAAATTCATCATATATCTTCAAATATTTTATTTGCACTAAATCAAGTCTGTTTTGAAATGTTCCAGTATTTTCAAGAAAAATAAAATACAGTGTATCAACATCATATGTGACTGCTATAATTGGTTTCAAAGTTCTGTCACTTCAATCAAATTGACATTAAAAACAAATGCTGATACACAAAATAAAGTTAATTTATGTTGCTTCTTCCCTACTTTAAAGAGAGACAAACACTGCCTTTTTACTCTCTTCATTTTGGGATGAGTTCCTGATTGATTTATCTGCTAGTTTAGTGTACAGTATACCATTAATAATAGTCTGAATTTTTTATTGTACCAAGATGAAAAACTTTGAGGAATCACTTTTAGAAGCATTTAACACCAGGGTTCAAATATGTCCAATCCTTACTATGGTAGATGGAAAAGCTGTAATGCTACTTTCATAGGAAAATCTTCCAATTTTTTCCAGTATGGTGGTCAATCTACAAGAAGGATTCATCTAACCCCTTAACTTTGGTTCTCCAAAATGCAGACATTTAGTCTAATTGTTGAGGCTTTTTTCGGTATCGGTGGAGACACAGAATCATGTATCTCTGCATGAAGATTTCTTGTGACTTATGATACCTATGAAGGTTACTTAGGGCTTTCTGGAGGTGACAGGTATTTTCAACTTTTATGTATCTTCAGATTTTCCTTTTTGTTTCAGACTGTAGACGGGTCTGTGTCTCCTAAGACTTGTCCGTCTCTCTCAAATATATCATTTGAGCAAATAAGATACGCTTACCTTCTCTACTTCAGCAGCAGGAAAGTTTCAAGGATTTAAGTGAAGAACTTCGAAAGCAACCCAACATTTTGGGTATTTGGTAAATCCACATTTACAATACAAAAGCCACGAAGGTGATACATTTTAAGACTGTAATTGTTTAAAATCTGTTCCTTTTGGCTGTATCTCAGGTTGGAGAGTTCAACTGCTGACATGTTCACCCATCCTAACTACTACATTCTTGGGATTGAAAACTAGCACGTAATTTTGTATGTTTTCTATTAAATACTGGGGGATTTTTACACATTTGGTAGCAAGGTTGTAAATATTGTGAAGCAAAAAGAAGTTTCAGAAAAAAGGAAAGCTTTATTTTCTAACGAGAAATCAAATAATTGTGCACTCGGAAACATGCAGAATGGCAATAACATTCTCCAAACAGTGCAAAAACTGTATTTTCAAATTATCAGCTATAAGATGTACTTATGAAAATTTTCACTAACCTGAGTGCTCCATCTTTTGTGCTCCCTATCAAGTTGATTTATCAGGACCTCCGCAGCTTTCAGAGTTTTCTGAGCTTTACTTAGTTCTGCTTCAAGTTTTGCTGCTTCTGTTGTTCTATTCTGGAACCTGTAAAACAAATAGTCTTTGTAAATTGCTATCATAAACTACTAAACTTACAAACAGTTATATTCAAGGAAGTTTAATTGATTGAATTTGTAATGAATGCCTCGCTTACTGTTAACAAAGAACACAACTGCAGAAGGTTTTTTTTTAATACCTTCTGCTTCTAATTGGCAGATGGGCTTGTTAGACTTTCAGCTAACAAAATCTAGATGGATGCACAGGTGAGATTTAAAAATGGATTTGAAATACAGACTATACTGTCTGAAAATCATTCCTTCTTCTACGTAAACAGCCTGACA
>VXBB01024220.1:650266-703621 GCA_013399915.1 Illadopsis cleaveri | reverse complement strand
TTAAAATCTGTTCCTTTTGGCTGTATCTCAGGTTGGAGAGTTCAACTGCTGACATGTTCACCCATCCTAACTACTACATTCTTGGGATTGAAAACTAGCACGTAATTTTGTATGTTTTCTATTAAATACTGGGGGATTTTTACACATTTGGTAGCAAGGTTGTAAATATTGTGAAGCAAAAAGAAGTTTCAGAAAAAAGGAAAGCTTTATTTTCTAACGAGAAATCAAATAATTGTGCACTCGGAAACATGCAGAATGGCAATAACATTCTCCAAACAGTGCAAAAACTGTATTTTCAAATTATCAGCTATAAGATGTACTTATGAAAATTTTCACTAACCTGAGTGCTCCATCTTTTGTGCTCCCTATCAAGTTGATTTATCAGGACCTCCGCAGCTTTCAGAGTTTTCTGAGCTTTACTTAGTTCTGCTTCAAGTTTTGCTGCTTCTGTTGTTCTATTCTGGAACCTGTAAAACAAATAGTCTTTGTAAATTGCTATCATAAACTACTAAACTTACAAACAGTTATATTCAAGGAAGTTTAATTGATTGAATTTGTAATGAATGCCTCGCTTACTGTTAACAAAGAACACAACTGCAGAAGGTTTTTTTTTAATACCTTCTGCTTCTAATTGGCAGATGGGCTTGTTAGACTTTCAGCTAACAAAATCTAGATGGATGCACAGGTGAGATTTAAAAATGGATTTGAAATACAGACTATACTGTCTGAAAATCATTCCTTCTTCTACGTAAACAGCCTGACAATTTTAATGATTGTGTAAAGTTTTGTTCTGCACCTAGTCAGGACAACAGAAGGGTCAATGCCATACCATACATTTGTAACTATTTGGTAAATTTTATCTATTAAAATTTTAAAAAAGAATATTACTGATTCACATGGAT
The DNA here is from genome assembly GCA_013399915.1 of Illadopsis cleaveri. Lineage (NCBI taxonomy): Eukaryota > Metazoa > Chordata > Aves > Passeriformes > Timaliidae > Illadopsis > Illadopsis cleaveri. The sequence goes on along the minus strand of VXBB01024220.1, from coordinate 702,719 downwards.
GGCTTCAATTCACAGTAGTCTATTTTGTAAACTAATATGAAGTCAGAACATGCCCAAAAAACAGGCATGATTTAGGTTTTATTTCATACTGTTCAATTATCTCATTAGTTTGATTAATATCTAAAATAATTAGTACACTTAGTACACCTATTCAAAGTAACATATTTATATATTACTTTATAAATATATAATATATGGCTTATAAATTAATATATTTAACTCTAATATATAGTACTTAATCTAAGAAATCACTGTATAGTTGATTCACAAGAATTCAAGAATTACCCTTTTTTCTTTTTTTTTGCAGACTACAAAACATGACTTTTAGTAATATGTACATATGTCAGGCTACAAAGTATCTCCTGTATTAGGTACATAATAAAAACATCAAACGTTTACCAGATCTATTTTTATGCCTCTGTGAGTCATGTACTTGATGAGAGGCTAAGAAAAAAGAAGATACCTAACTAGCTAACTGTCAGAAAAGTAGGCCACCCTAAAAGAAACAGAACTGCCTCTCTTCAAGCTGTGATCAGTAGAAGTTTTGTATAGAAAAGTTTCCAAAGTCTTAAGGAGTCATTGAAACCCTCTGTGATTCAGAAGGTGATAAACATACTGTTTGCCTTTGACATCTACAATGCCTACAATAAAGGCTACCAACACAGTCAGTAGTGAGAAGCAGGTACTTTCAAGGAGCATTTATTTCATCTGACCAAGGAGATGAAATGTAACCTAATAGTATTTCTCTCCACTGAGAGTACAGATAGCATAAGCATCACTAATTCTGACATAAATGTCTTGCAGTACAGGAAGTTACATTTCCTTAGATAAAATTCATTATTCATACTTTAAAATCATCAATGTTTTTTGTTTATATCTTGAAATAAACAAATCCAACTTACTTGTCTTTCAGTTCCAATACTTTTTGACCAACAGAGTTTAGAAGATCCTCTAACTTCTGTTTTCTGTCTTCGGTTTTCTTGAGATTACTATAAAAATGTAACACTTTATTTTAGGACTATGGACCCAAAGGAAAAAAAAAGAGTAAATATAACAGGAAAAGTAATTTACATAGAGATAGTTCCAAGATGTTCTCCATTGTGTTTAATACTGAAATATATATTTTCACATGCAAAAGCTTTGAGTGCTTCTCATCACATAGTTTTTAAAATGGAAACCAAACATCCCATTCCTAAAGATCAGAACAAATTCTTCTAATACAGAATTTTAAGACCTGGAAAGACAATCCGTACAGATTCCTCAGGTTATGGATGGTCATACGACAATGTCTTATCTTTCTGCTCCTAAGGAGAAACTGATAATGCTTGGTATATGACTGAAAAAGTGGAACTGTTTATCTCATAAAACAGCATGGGTTTCACTGAGAGAATACATTTTAGGCATACCTGTGATGCTAATTTCTCCCTGACAGTATTTAACTGAGACAGGTAACTCATGATTGTACAAAAAACATCTGAGGCATAGCATCCCGGAAAAAGAAACTACTGCACATTTACTCCATCTGTCTCAGCATGTACATTTTATTACCTCTGGATGAGGTTATCTTTTATCTTTGGTTTTAATAAACTTCAATTCACACAGAATCACAGAATGTTTAGGGTTTACCCCTGGAGACCATCTAGCCCAACCACCCTGCTAAAGCAGGATCACGTCGAGGCACAATGTCAGTATCAGAGGAGGAGACTCCACAATCTCTCTGGCAGCTTGTTCCAGTGCTTTGTCACCCTCAAGTAAAGAAGCCTTTCCTCATACTCAGATTCATCCTTGGTGGCTTCGGTTTCACCCACCACCAGTGGAATTAAAACCACTGATTTTGTAATAGAGTCTAACTTACGCTTCCAAGACAGCCTTTTCTCTTTCCAAAGGCTGAATTCGTTCTAGGACATGGGAATACTGGATGTTGGCATTTACCCAAGCTGCTAATGGAGCAGCTGCAGCACTGGCTCGTTTAGCATTCTGAAAAATTCAGTACAAGAAAAGTTGTTACAAGAAAGTCCTTGAAGTATAATGCAGAAGAGATAAATACAGCATAAGTAACTGCAACAGATTTTCCAGTTACCAACTTAAATATGCTAATAAGCCAACTCTTCTAATGAACGAATCTTTTAAATTGTTACTAAGATTATATTGAAGGCCATCAATCCATGTAAAAAACCACAATGGGAATTTTTACAGCTATGAAGCTAAACTGAAATTAACAAGTTTTAAATCAATGAATGATTTATTAGACCCTTACTGTTACAAGGATGCCAAAGGAGCCAGTTACAATTCCTTGGTCTCAGTTTTAACTTTATAGCAGTAGAAAAATCTTTGAGTAGTGGACCCCATAATGACTTCTTACCCCACCCCTTCTCACTCACCAACCAAATTCTCACTTTAGGAGGCAGTATGCAACAGAGTAATCTCTGCTACACCTTTATCTGTTTATACTGACAAATTCTGTAAGCAGAATTCATCACTTTTTCTCTAACTTAAGGGCATCCTAAAAATTATGCTGGCAAACCAGGCAATCATGTATTTTCTTTTGGGGTTTTTTTGGTCTTGTATTTGTTTTATGTAATGCAATCAGGAATTACCTTTGGATCAAAAGATGCTCTGTTTTTAGAAAGAAGTTCTTCAACACTCCCTCGTATTTCTTTTGGAATATTACGGGCATCAAATGATCCTATGTCCTCCCTTACACTTCTTTTGGCCAAGAAACTGTAAAAAGAATAAAATAACTAAGTAAAGAAGAAACAAGAAGAAACAAATGTTTAAAAAGTTATTTCCATATGAAACCAAGGAATTCTGAGCAAAAGATTCTTGAATACAATAGAAAGTAGTATGCATCTTGTAAATTAATATTTAATTTTAAAGGTTAAATAAAATTCTCACCTCTTCATGCTCACCCATGATGTATCAAAAATCCCCATCATCCGCAGAACTCCCTCTAGAATGTCTCTGATTATGTCAGGGGGCATCCGTAGTGACCGGATTTCTAACAAAGCCTCTGGCTTTATATTTCCAACAGCTAATTTAGCTTCATTAACCAATGGCTTAAAACATGAAAACACATTAAAAGGAGAGATGAGGATACGATAAATGGAACATTTCCCATTCCAGCTTTTATATAATTTCTTGTTCTTTTAAAATACTTTATTACCTAAGAAACTACCATTGATGCAGATTCATGTTCACAAGTTACTAAAAAATTGCCACATATTTACTAAGTGATAATAAGTACATTTCTATATAAAACAGCATAATATAATCCTGACATTGTAACACAGGTATCCTTTAATAATGATGTTAACTACTATTTAGAGGCATAAGAGGGGATCTCTTTGTAAACATCCACAGAAGTACAGGCCACAAAAGCTTTCTATTTCCAATAGCTAAACAAATCCCTCTCCCTTATCAACACAACAAAATGGTCAGAAAACAAAAGAAAGTTACAGATTATTATTAAAGACTGTGCACACCTTGCACATCCTTCATATTTATCAAAGACCACAGAATTAGTCTAATCTTGTAGTTCTATGTCGCTTTCAATACAAGGATATAATTCCTTGGTACCTATGATATTTGAAAGGAAAAAAAATAAGTTGTTCTGTTCTCTTAAGTTTTTAGTATAAATTAAATGCATAGTATGAAAAATACAGACTAAAAGCAATGACTGAACACACATACCTCCCAAAAAGCTTCATGCTTAACAGCTGTAAAATCTCTTGAACAAGCAGTTCACTGCAGTGTCATTAGGATATACACTTTTCAGGATTTAGTAATAACCGTACATTTATCTCTCACTAAACTATTTCCATTCAGCCGAGAGCAAGTACCAAGCCCTATATTACCAGCTTGATCAAGGCAAAGTAATGTATTTGGTCTATGTAAGATACGAGTAATTGAAAAATATTACATAAAATCAGCAGAACTCAGCTGTAGAGCATGACAGTATAGAAATAGCAGGTGAAAGCAAGATTTGGCTTGAAAACTCTATCTGTAATTACTATCTAAGAGAACACAAATGCCAGAACAACAATCTCTGTTAGCCACATGGAATACTGTTTTCTAATGCATAAAAGCTTAAATATCAAAATAATTTAGAGTAAAATTTAAGAATTGCAGGGATAAATTCTGCAAAACCATTTTGCACAGCAGGACATAAGTCAGATAAAATCAGGCTGCAAAATATTACCTTTCCTTATCAGCTCTTACCTGAACCTCTTTCAGTTCGTCTTCAATTTTTCTTTTTCTTTGTTCTATTTCTGCAGCCTCTTCCGCTATTCGGTGTTTTATTTTTTCCATTTCTGCTTTTTGCTCACTAGCATTCTGTAAAAAAAAAGAATTCCTATAGTTTGTAAATTTATACTGATTTTATTCATTTAGGTGTCTTATTTCTTTTAGTCTTCATTATAATAACTTGCATAATACCAATTACAATAAAATAGCTGAGTCTATTTAATATTAGGCAGGCTGGCTAAGTAAATAAACTATATAGAATAAGCATAATTTGCTTTTACTGTGTGTCCTTCCCTTTCTTTACCATAGACCAGATCTGTACCTCTATCTTTGAGGCTCATTATCACTTTTTCCCCTTGCTTCTGATCTTCCATTCTTTGTCAAGATGTCAGCCTTCCTCTAAAAGCATAAGAGTGACAGTCTCTGTAACATTCTTCTACATTTGAAAGTACTACTTTCCTGTCATTGTCTTTGTCCTGATCTCCTTTCTATTTCAATTTCTTTCACACCATTAAAACACTCTTTTTCTATCATGTTCATAAAAGCAGCAGTTGTATTGGAACTGTATCTTATTAGCCCAGAATTACTAATCATGGTATGGTTTCTTTACGTGTAATTTTGTACCAATCTGTCCGTAAGGATAACTGTCTTGTGTCCTACATGTATATTGTAAATTGTTTGGGTTTTTCATGGATTTGTACTGTGCCTACCAGTGTCCAAAGGCAGACAGTAGCTATTAGCCATCTCCAGGAATCCTAAACACCTCAGAACAATTAGTACCTTGTATATAAAACTACAGTAAAATGGACCTTACATGTCTTTCATCCATTTAGGATAAATTTATAAAATAAAATACTAACATTCGAGGCTCAGATCACCTAAAAGATACAAGGCAACGAACCCCAGAGTTTGTGTTTTTCCAGTACATAACACATTATCATCACCAGCAACTGTCAAGCTGAGTTGAAGTTGTAGCAGAAGGTAGCAGATGCATAAAAGTAGAGAATATCTTAAAATAATAATAATCCTCTCAGCACTTAACCCAAGCTACAGATCAGTGTGTTATAGAAGATTACATTCAAATCCATAAAACATTAGCTACATAAAACTAGATTATACATTTCATGCAAATGAACATGTACTGAATGATCATTCTGAATAAGAAAACCTTAACATTCAGTTGTAGGTCAAAAGCTTTTCTCTGAAAGGAGATTAAAAGAGTCTGTATATATTAGAGTTCTCTCTGTTATATAAGCTAGATCATTTGAAGTGACATTAAAATGTTAGAGGGCACCTATACTTTATGCTAATCTAAATAATCAGACTTCCACTGTAATTTTTCTGATGTCATTGGGGCCATCACGTTTCATTGCTTTTGGCCTATTCTTTGATTTTCTCCTACAGTGTAGTAGGAGAAAATACCCACATACCCACATACTCATAACTCCACTGACAACAGCAGACACAGATTTATAACTGAAATCATCAATACACCAAGCCAATCATCACTATTCAAATTCATGTACTACAGACAGACGGAGCCTAAAACTACTAAAAACTGCCAACAGGAAGAGATTTACGAAGATGGGAAGTAATGCACCTTTAAAGCACTGTGAAACAAATGGTTTGAAAAACTAGGCATTTACTTTACTGCATACAGAGAATGTCTTTGACATTGAGCTTCAGATTCACCAGATTAAACCAGAAACAAATAAACAACAGTGCAGTGACAGCAGACTCATTACAGCTTATCCTACATTCATAATTCCAGGAAGCACCAATGTAGAGACCTATTGCCGACACAATTATTCTACTTGGCTGAGAAGACACTACTAAAGAAAATTATAGAATTTTGAAAAAAAAGTCTACCTCTGAGATGAAGAATAAAAATTGAAAGAGTGATGAACATAGAGGTATTATCTAACCTTCTCTGAAGTTAATTTCTGAGAACCAGACCTCATGAAATACATACTTTCTAAGAGTTCACAAATTAAATTCCTGGTATTTGCTGCTTAAAATAGTGCTACTTGTAAGTATTTGGTTGAAATTTCCTATCTGGGATAAACATAAAACCAATCAGTTTGGATTTACGAAGTTCTAGGAAAACTTTCAGACAGACTAAACTAAAACAGTGAACGCTACTCAGGCACATAACTTGCACTGATCTCTTCCTACTCAACCAGTTCTAACCTGATTTAAATTACATAATCCTCTGTCCTGTTGCAACTTTATTCAAGTCTCTGGGCTCATGCCTTCCCCCTTAGGCAAATTCTTGTAAAAGCATCAGGTTTTGTAACGGTTGAAAAGAATACAAAACATAGGCAGTTACAGAGACCAAAGAAAAACAACCTTTTTTCTTTTTTCCCCCCTCACTTTTGATGTGATTGTATACACCACCTGCATAGATACTGTAATTTCTTGAAGAGCAGCATCAGCTTCATCCTGCTTCGTTTTGAGTAGAATGCTTTGTTCTTCAGCTTTCCTGTTCAGTTCATCTACCAGGGCTTTAGCTTCATTCAGCTTTGAAACACCTGCCTATAAAGTTTATAGGAAGCAGATATTTAGTATGGACAGCAGATAAATAGTACGAACAAACTAAGACTAATGTAGACTAATTTTCTTTTTCTTGAATTAATTTTCACATTTTCTTGAGATTATTTCATCTAAAAATTAGATCTGGCAACTCTAGATATGTTGCCCTAAGATCTATTATGGCATCCAGAAGATAAAAAGAATTCTCAAAATAGTAAACTTTTAATGAAACAACAACTAGCACATAATCTTTTTCCCATTAATTCAATAGCATTTCATTGATATTAATTCAATGTAACTATATCTCCCATAAAAGCAAACCAATAAAAATCAAACAGAATGAAAGAAAACAGATTATCTGATTTCTACATATTTATTCACTCTCTAAAAAACATATATATAAGAAAATCAAGTTTTAATTATGCTTAAGATTAACCATTTTCTTTATTCAGACTTTCTACATTGTTTACTTTATGCTAATTATATAATACAAATATTTCAAGATATATTTGAAAAAAAAAACCTGGAACATATTTTGATTTAGTATACACATCTCTAATTTCTCTGTAAATTATTACCTTTTTTTTAACCATATCATTTAACAAGTAAATAATTGTTTGTCACAAACAAATCCCAGTTGCTTTCTAAATAAACTGAAAAACCAATTTCTATTCTTACAAAAGGAAATCTTGTTAAATTGCATATTACAGTGATGGAAAAATATTGGCAGGCAGAATAAAAACAAAGTAGAATACAAGAGAAGGAAGTAATTTTGTTTAGACAAGTGTTTAAAGAAAAAAATACAGATTTGCATATGCGGCTCTGAATAGCAGCAAGGGTCACTGAGAAAATGAGCTGAAAGGGATGGGAGAAAGGTAAAGATGTAAGTTGTCCTAAAGGACCATATGGCTCTTTCCAAAATATACTGGGGAGAGTGAAGCAGGTATGACTGGAAAGATACCAAATAGGTTTCAAAAATAAGGACGTTATATGTACAGCACAGGAGTAAAGCTACACCTGTGAGAAGAAGTGCATTTGGACTACAACTGTCCAAAAAGAATATATTGAAAAGCCATATTTAAGTGTTTTAAACACATACCTGCAAATGGTTCTGCCTTTTTATTAGCTCTCTTCTTTTACTGTTATTGATGGTACTGTATACATGAAGGAATGTCATATACCTGCTAGGCGTTGCTCCGTACATTTTACATGATTCATGGATTGTCAAAAATGACTTCAGAAAAGCAGAATCACCTGTACAACATCATTTGTTACACAGATAAAATTATAATGAATTTTATCTCACATTAAAAAAAACTAAGAAAAAGCAACAGAACATGCTTGTTTTTCAAGATATGAATTAAGAGTAATCAAAATAGCACAAAGCCTATACTATTTTAAAGTACTTTCAGGGAAACAACATGTAAATACATTTGAAATGCCTACTTCTCAGAAAGAAACACACTGAAATTCTTTGATGTTTGGAAAAGCCAGCAAAATTAATTGCAGACTACTGAGGGCTAATCATATAAGAAACTACTTCCACAAAAATTGAATTTTAAAATATTTGAACTTCTTTAGAAATAAAACCCATATGTTTTTGTCTTCTCCCTTATCTCTGATGACAGGCAAACTAAAAAGATTTCCTGCCATTCAGTTTGTTGAACGGTTTCTCAAAAGAAGCCCAAAGATACAAGGGTAAAATAAACCGCATTACCCTACAAAAGAAAAGAATTGCTAAAGCATATCTACATACAAATGAATGACTCTAATAAGTACTGTGGCCTAGATTCATTATGATGATCTAGGATAAAGAGGGGTGGTAATGTGAACACCAAATACTATTTTTGGCCATTATTCTTATTGGCCTATTAAAAAGTAATATAAAATAAGAAACTCCAAGTGATCCACTTACCATCTTATATTCCATTGGTTCCATGACCTCTAAGTGCTACTTTTATAGAAGGTGGCTAAAAGTAGCATTCTGCAAGTGAGTGCCAGAACTGGCCTCTTAGATTATGTTTGAGACACTATTTTAACACGACTAAATTTAAAGTCTTATGACAAAAACCAATTATTCTGAAAAAGGGGCATTACTTACAAGAAAGTAGTTTTTGAAATTAATAAGGTAAAATGAAGATCTACGAAAAGAATAATGAAGTACATAAACTGAAAACTCTGAAAACATCAAAATTTCAGGTTGTGAAATAACATCCACAGAAAAGGACGACACAGACCAAAACAAGATACAGCTAAATCAGCTTATAAAATTGAAATACACAGTCACTGCTTGTGACAGAAGAGACTGCACTTGATCAGCCAGGATGTATGTTCCAGACTAATGTTTCCTTGTGCAAAATGCCTGCCATGTGAACAACACCAAAGTCTATGAATATGCTAGTAAACACATACTGAAAGTATTGATGTTATTATCTATGCCCAAGATGGGATCAAGTGTGTAATAGCAAGAACAGTAACCAGTAGGTCTACCTAAATATTACCTGAATGTTTTTTCTTAACTTCTTTATGTGTTTTTCCAGTCTTTTCTTGTTCATCTGAATCACACAGAAGCATTTCAGGTATCTAAAAAAAACACATGATTTTTTGCACGGAAATTACGAACAATGACAATTTGAGTTAAAATTTAAAAAAAAACCAAAACAAATCTTCAATCTAGTTTTCTATTGAAAAGACTGAAAAATTATACACTTAGTCAGAATAAGGAATCTACAGAATACTTTTACAATTACAAAGACAAATTCTGCCTTTCCATGTCACTGATAACCTGCCACTCTCTCAAGTGGAAGAGATTTTCCAGGCTGTAAGAAGGAACAACTAATTCACAGAGGACCTACAATAGCACAAAAGTCGAAGTCTTAAAAGCATACACAATTCAAGAGGAAATAAGACAGCCTTAATCTACATTCTGCTCATGTACATATTACCCACTAATTGACCTTCATTGACATGACTCAGAGAGGGGAACAGGATGATGGCAACGTTGTGCTGGTGCTGTTTATGTTAGTGCTTAGAGGGTCTGTTTGCGTTGCTCTGTGTGACAAGCACATGCATATATGTGCACGAACTTCCCACGGGGTCACAGATTCCTTCAGCTGCTTCTACCTGCTTCAGCATGGGACTCTCTACAGGCTGCAGATGGATCTCTGTTCCACTGTGGACTTCCAGGCATAGCAGGGGCACAGCTGCCTCACTATGGGCTGCACCATGGGCTGCAAGGAGCATCTCTGCTCTGGGACCTGGAGCCCCTCCAGCCCCTCCTTCTGCACTCACCCTGGGGTCTGCAGGGATGTTTCTCTCATGTTTTCCCACTCCTCCCTCTGGCTGCAGTTGCTCCTGTACAGTAACTTCTTTCCACTTGTTAAATGTTATCCCAGAGGCACTGCCACCACTGCTGTTGGGCTCAGCCTTGGCCAGCAGCACATCCTTCTTGGAGCCAGCTGGCACTAACTCCACCTGACATGGGGGAAGCTTCTGGCAGCCTCTCAGAAAATTCACCCCTGCAGGTCAACCCGACACCAAAACCTCGCCACACAAACAAAATACAATTGGCTTTAACATTCTGCTTGTAGTCTGTATTTTGTTCTTAAATGCTGTGTTTGGTCAGAGTCATAGTAGTCAGCATGTTGTTCCAGTCAGCCCACAAAGAGAACAAAACATAATGTTTGGTAAAATAACAATGCTAATAATACTTAACTGTTCTGCAGAATTTTCCATCTTTGTAAGAGTGTACAAAGGGATTAAATTAGTACAGTGATAATTATTCCTTCACAACTTTATATCTGTTGACCTTATTCACCAGAGTTCAGCTATATTTAGAGGTACTAATTTAAATAAGTCACAATTAATGCAACTTACCTTTTTCATACTGTCTTTTGACCAGGTTTCCATCCATAAAACCTGACATTTCTTATACAGTGCTGGATTACTTTCACAGTTTATTGTGAAATTTAAATTGGTAGAATCCATGATCAAGACAACATGCAGATTTTGTTGGATCCCTAAGAAAATGTAACAATTTTTTGAACATAACAATTTTACTACATGACAGTAGATTTACTGCAAATATAACATAATTTACTTTCTTTCAAATACTTATCACAAGGTAATTTCTGAAAAAAAGAAGCCTGTAACATCAAATCACATTGGACTGGAGTGTTCATTAGTAGAACCTTATTTATAATGATGAATTCTCATTATGTATACTACAGTGCATTTTTTTAATTCTGAAGAGCTGACAATATTTATGCAGAAAGCACTGGTACTCACTCTAATTCACGCAAACCAATAAAATGAATTAGAAGTAGTTCCATGGCCAGCTGCTATGACTATTCTTTCAGTCATATTCTTTATTTCTAGACTATTTAATCTTCTGATTGGGCCAAGGAAGAAACAAAAATATTTAAGAAACCTATCTGTAAACTTGCTTATAATTACTCAGAATCTAAAGTGATTTTTTGGTATAATTGACAAATAGAAGAAATCTCTGTTACTAGATACATATAAAAGCTATATAAACCAGAAAATAATAGGAAAAAAGCTTTCTTCCTTCTAATTACTTTCAACAGCAGATTTAATGAGATTTATAGGACATTCATCAATACAAAATTTCAGACAGAGAAATAAATTTTAAGCTGAGGATTCTGTGCCCTCAAATATCACAAATAATATTCCTGCCTGCTATTTAATAACTAATTAAAAATTAAAACTGCATAAAATAAAAAGACCATGTCAGAAATTATTTGTCCATTATTATACCACTTTTTAAACTTCATATTGAAATATAACTTGTAACTCTGTTAACATACGGTATGTGAAATAGTTGAAAATTGGTGCTGTAAATCCATCTTGTGAAGCTTGATCCTTCAGAGGAGATAGCAACGGTTCTAATTCTTCTGTTTTATACAGTCCAGGAACTTCTCCTATTTCAAGAATGAATTTAAGTCAGATAAAACACACTATAATTCTTTTAATAGAAGGCTTCCCTTGAAACCTTTGTATAGAGAATTCAAATTTCAGAGTATTCACCTCTATACTTTCTGGACTATTATCCCATGTACTTAATCATTCTTTTCATGACATCATGAAAACATAAGAACAAATTACAGTGATTCTATTTAACAGTCAACTTTGTTTATACTGCTGAACTGTGTTTGAAAAAAGCTCTTTCAAATCTACCCAAAGACAGTGACCCTGAACTGCATACAAAGCAAATCAAACCAAACTGTCATACACCAGGACACAGGAACATGAAAGGGAGTAGTCGTCTATACCCTCAGACATAAAATTTTAACACTGAAAGATGAAAATCTGATACTGTAAGTAGACTTAGGGGAGCACCTGAGACAGGAAAATCTGGTGCTCTTATTAATCAGCTCTTAAACTACTGCAGTTCCAAAAAATCATTTAACAACTTTGACTCAGTCCTTCAATGATCCTCTCTCTGATCCAGGAACAATGCTGGACAGTAAAATACAGTCACTTTTGTTATTTGTTACTCTTATTTATCATCTAACTGCCTTCAGAAAAGTGAGCCTTGCTGGTGACTAATTAAAGGACTCAGTCTATACAATCTAGTAAAGCATTGGAAACCTCTCAGTTTTGAGTTTTATTATAAAAGGGAAGCTATAGAGTACAATGCATTTTCATTTTGCTATTACACTGTTATAAATAACTCATTTGAAATTGATTAGAGGAACTGAAAGCACCCATACTATAAGGTAAATAAAAGGACAACTAAGTGAACCTTGAGTCAGGTTCTTATATACAAGTCCTTGAATTAGGACAGCATAGAAAGCTAACTAAACCTTCTGATAGAGACATAAAATTACCTAATTCTGCTTCATTGAGCTAAGTTTGCGTGGTAAAAGCAGTACTTAATCTCTTTGGACTTGACTCACCTGAGGACAGTAAACTGTTGACCATCTCCAGGAAAGTGGAATGAACAAACTGGTAGTCTTCGAGCAGCAGTACCACCTGCTGTGCTTCAATGCCTGCAAGCTCCATCACCTAGAAGCAGGGAAGACATTTAAATCTCAGTGTATTGTTCAGAAGAGAATGACAATCATACAATATCCTGAGTTGGAAGGGACCGACAAGGGTCACAATTCTTCCTTGACTATATATTACATATGTATTTTCTCCACAGCATCTACACTATTATATAATTACAAAAGATTTCCATGTGATTCATTTTAAAACGATATCAAATATAAAGAAAATTTTATTTAGATATATAGCTTAGTAATGAAAAAATAATTAAAACAGACTCTTTCACAGAGCATAAATATGTACATGACTCGATAGAATTGTATCACTCTTTTGTGTAGGCATAGATCTAAAATTTTCTTCAGCCTTGCTGAAGGTAATGAGAAACTGTTGATTCAACGTTTGCATCCGGGTTTAAATAATATGTATACTTTCATCAATCAATAAAATTTTACTTGATTCAACTACTACAAACTGGCAAATCCTAGTAGAGACAGAAAATAAAAGTATTTACCAATATGGAAATATATATATATGAAAAAGCCTTTTGAATATTCACATAAACTTTGTATTTATAAGTTCTACAACAACTCAAGCTCAAAGAGAGCTCTGGTATTCCAAAAAGTGGAGTTTTAGTTAGTTACTGTAAAGAACAGTATACACATCAAGAGTGAGAACTCCTAAAAAGTTACTTGTTTCATTTAGACTCATTTTTCTTTTCTTAAAATCTCTTCCCAAAACCTTTTGTGTCCTTCAAAATTCCTCTATGTTTTTTTCTTTAACATCCACCTATAGCATTACAAAATAGAAAAAACTGAGTGACTTACATATTTAAGATCATTTTTGAACTGCTTCAGCTGATAACCTCTGGAAATTTTGGGAGTAATCAGAACAGCTCCATGCATATGACTAACTAAAGAGGTAACTGTCCGACGACCTACACCACTCCGTCCTGCCAAAAGAAGTGATCCTCCAGGAAAACTCAGCACTCTATCCACTTTGGACACGTAACTGAGCACTTCATGGAACAGTAAAATATCTATCTCTTTTTTGTCCCGTCCGTAATGAATGATTCCCTAATTTAAAAAAAGAGAAAAAAAATTTGATCACTAATAATAAATAAAAATAATAAGATATGAAAACATTTAAACATTTAGAAAAGAAGGCCTTAATTATTTTTGTGACAGAATTAAGATATCTCACATACCCTTTATGAGTAATAAATATTTTTATGAGTAATAAATAAATGAACGTATCACACTACGCCCAACACCAGAACACCCTGGAAGTCTTTGATGTATTGAAATAGGAATCTACCACTGAACTAATTAAAATTGAATAATGGACCAGAACAAAGTTAGAGCTGTGTCTCTAAGTACAGATTAATTAATAACTCAGGAGAGTGTTTTAGGCACCTAATTGCTGCATAATTGCAGATTATGGAAGTTCCTAGTGAAAGACACACAACAACAGGTCCTATGATTAAATTAGGACCTTGTTATACTTATTAAAACCTTCTCTTTGAAGCTCACTGTAAGTCAGAAAAAAACCCAAAAAACAACAAACTCCCTTCTTACTGAAGCTACTAAATTTCATCATTTCCCATATAGCATATTGGTCACAAGCTGGCACTTAAGGAGAGGGAGTAGATTCCCATCTGCAAGAGCAGTCCATCAAACACTATGACTAAGGGTGACGATCTCAAAACTCTCATCCTAAAAATCAGATAACCTAGAAGAGTTAAAATCTTTGCATTTCCTCATCAAGCTCACTCACTTTTTGTACTTTACTGCTTAAAAGCAAGCCAAATCTCCAAACGGTATATTTGCATTCCTTCAAACAAAAATTATGTTACCATATTGCCAATTCAAAAATAAATAATTTAATAAAACACTTAGGTACTTGAACAATACACAAATATATATGGACATAAATGTTCCTCAAAATGTTGGTTCGTCAAACTGTTGCAAATCAGCAGCAAATGCAAGTGATGTCCTTTCATTAACATGACCGTGCTATGATACTTCCTACTACCTGCCACATAACATCACAAGTCTTCCCTTGCTTCACCAAATGTAAAAGGTGACTCCTTGAACAAGAGGCAGCCCCCACCATAAACCTGGTTGCTTGCATGTTACTCTTTGCCAAAACTGTCTAGAATCATTGCTGTGAACCTTTGAATACTCTTTAATTGTGTCTCACTTTTTGAATAACGTCTTTCAGGTCTGTTGAGTTTAGTCTGCCAAGTGGCCTCCCATGTGGTGGTAGTGCCTGGCCTGCTCTGATGAATGCCTCTTGACAAGCTCCCCAGGTTACATAAAAGGTATCTGTGGAAAAAAAGGAAACATATGAAACATTAGGTGTTCAACACATATGCTATCTAACTTGACTAGGCACTTCCTAAACAAATATTTCAGGTTTGTGTGGTATGCTTCAAATGGCTTACCTGCCATATTGTCCAGAACATCTGAGCCCCAATCACCTTGAAACACTTTGGTCAAAATGTTATCAAACATCTGAAGTTCTTTCATGCCAACAATTCTGTCACGGAACAAGCGACGTGCTTCATAAGCAAGAACTTCCAATACAAAGTCTGCAGTTTGTATCAATGAACCTAGAAAATACAAGGAGAGAATTAATTTTGTGTATTTAAAATAAACTTTCAAATTTTCACTTTGAAATATGAAATTGAAAATGTGTAAGAGAAATTACATACCAGCACGACAGCATCGGTAAGGAAGAAATAAGAGAAAAAGTAAACATTATGAAGTGCTTTTTAATAATTTCTTTATAGATCATTACAAGATAAAATGAAATCTATTCTACTAAAACAAGTTCTCTCTATTGAAACAAGTGTCAGCTTCTAACAAAACTGAACAAGGTGTTGAACACAAAGTTAAAATAAAAAATCAGTTTTCCAGGCAATGAAACCAAGAAAATCCAGAAGATATTTTTAAATGGGAAGAGAAAGACTACACAAATACTAAAATAAGAATACAAATACTAAAATAAGAATAAAAACCCAAAACAGTCAGTATTAGAAAATGCCACTGGAAGACTTCAAATCTTAAATATTCCTCACAAACGTAAAAAGGAAGGTGAGTAAATAACAAGCCTTGTTGTTCATCACTGGAAAAGCACGTGTATGTCAACATTAGATACAATTAAGAAGTCCTTAAATGAGCTGAGATTACTCATTCATTGACTGTCAGTGCAGCTTTTCTAATATCATTCAAGCTGCATTTACCATCTCATGATCCCAGAAAATAAGTAGAAAGGGAGTCCAGCATGCTTATCACTTATCACTTTTATCCTCTTTAAGCAGCTGTCTATGCAAACTTCTAATCAATGTAAGAGCTAAAAGATAATGAGTAATTGCTCGTGATGTAGTAATAATACCAATTTCAGAGACAAAAACAAGATTAGAAAGCAGCCTATGAAGTATGTGTATAAACCAAGTTTATACAACCAGGTATAGCAGGACAAGCATGAGAGGCAAGGCTCTGGGAATCCAGGAAACAACACATACTCAAAAGAACCCCAACACGAAACACAAAAATCCACAGAACAAAACAGTGAAGAGTAGGGGGCACAGTTCAAGTTCCCATAGCAAGAATGCAGTCTCAACCTACTAACTTCTCTTAAACCATAAATAGCTCCCACACACATTTTAAAACCTCACTGGATTTTTTTTAAACTTGTTTACTCTCATGTTATGGAATGAACTGTCAGGCATTTTTCTCTCTATTGAGTTACACACAGTTCACAGTTTAAAAAGACCAATGTGAACCCAACAGTAAGACTGACATCAATAATAATCTAGGTCATTTTAGAACTACTTTATTAATGAAAACCAAGTAAGTGACTTACCACCTTCTAAATCGTATCTGAATAAACCAATAACCCACTGAGTGAGAATACATGGTGTAAAAAGGTAATGACTGTGATCATCAACTGTGAATTTTGCTCGTACCTAAAAATGGGAGTTAAGGAAAGGAAAAAAAAGTGGTATTGTAAAACGTAAAGCACTTTTTCTAAGGTACCACACAGATTAGTTTTCTAGTTGGTGAACATTTAGATATTTTATGAATTACTCCTTGTTTAAATCTTGTTTTCTGACCATGAAAGCTTTCCTCAGAACATTTTTTTCTGTACCGTTTTTGATGGAAACAACTGCACATCTCACCTAGGACTGTTAGTGCAGAATTATTAGACAAAATGCATAACTTCTTAAAACAATACCAAATAGCAAATACAAAGGCAATACTGAAATGTAACAAAAACCTACCTAAATTATAAACATTTTCTCACTAAAACCTACCTATATTAGTAAGGCTTTCTCAGTACAAAACACTTCATACTCACTCTTCTGCCAGAGAGGATATTTGAATTTACAACTCTATCTTTAATTCAAGGAATAACTGCTTTCATCAGTTATTTGAACACACTGTAATGAGACTTAAACTAATATTTCTTGGAATACATCGATAATGTCATATGAAACTCCTGCTAACAGATGCATGCCAGCCAATGACTAAACCCACATTGTCAAAAGGATCAAGTCTACATCATGCTTCTGCCTGGATGGGGACATTCATACATCCTACAGCAGGCACCACACAGTACCTTCCCCAGTAAGGCTATGTACTGATTAAGAAAAGCAAGCAGTTAAGCATTTTTCTAGATAGAAGTTCATAAAATTTCAAGTTGGAGGTTAAAGTGGACTTGTGTCCGGTTCTAAACACCTGCTTTTAACAGTGTACAATTTTAATAGGTAGTCCTTGATGTTTGTAAAGGACTCCACCCTCATATCCCCTTCTGTATTCATAACAGTATCCGCAACAACTGGGCACACAATCATCTGTTGCACTGTCCCCTCATCCATTGAGTAGGAAAACACTACTATCCACATTTTATAAATCAGGAACTGAAAGTATAGAAGTATTAAGATGCGTGCCAAAATCCTAAAATAAATCTGTGGGAAAGCAAGAGCACTTACTGCTTACTCTGCTTGCTTCTAATACCTAGGATTCTCTGCAAATAGGAAGTTCCAAAATTGATATCAACTTTGTTAAAAAAACATAAACTTAGATTTTAATACTGATAAGCCCTTTTACTTGTTTGTTAATATCAAAAGCTAATTATTTGTAATAAAACATCTGAATTCTCCATCTCCTTGACAAAAGAAAAAAGTTTCCATACCTGCTCATAGATCTGAACCATAGATCCTGCTAGCTGATGTATTTTTGGTAAAGAACCCCAAACAGGGTGATTCTTAAGGTTTTTCTGTAGTACAGGTTCCAAGTAGGCACTATAAATAGTTTGCAGTTGTTCTCTTTCTGGATAGCTAAAAAGGGAACAAAACTCATGTTGTGGATTTTTTATTTAATTAAAACTGAGTTAAACTTATATATATACACAATTACTGAAAATTTTCATTGAATAGCATTTCCATCCAGCAGCTAAGTAAAATTATCATTTTATTGCATTAGGCCACTCGCGGACATTTTCCGAATACATCTGTTAATATGGTCAAACTTAAAAACAAATAAATAAACTTCAATTTCTCTAACTTTTTTACCAAATAGCACCCTAACATAAAGGTGCAGAAAGCAGTTTACTACAAGCTAAACTATCCAACAGGAAACATATTTCAAACACTTCACTACCAACAGGCAGCTGTAGACTCCTCTTACCTGGACTCTGGTGCCAAGAGGCACCAAATAGCACCAAATCTGACCATCATAAACTGTGAGAAAAGATAAAAGACTAGAATAGCCACAACTTTGTAAAGACGAAATTGACAAGAGGTCCTTATAAAGAGAGGCTGAATCTGAGTTCTGAGAGTTAGACTAATTTACATATACTTACTCAATCGCACAGAGACGAACAATAGAAGTAAATCTGGAGGTAAGTTTATGTCTTCCTAATGTTCCTCCAGCTGACATGGAAGCCACAATTTGGATGTTTTCTAAACCAACCCATTCCAGATTTTCATCATAAAATCCTTGATATGTAAGAACCTTTAATAATTAAATAAATACTTCATTAAAGAAAAGTCAACAGAGTATCATACAAAAAAAAAAAAAATAAAATAGTGAGAAATATACTGTCATTTCTGCTTTCTTAATTGCCTGAGGTGTCTTACTCCTCTCAATTTTGTCATCTGCAGATTTGCAGGACTCCACTGTCCCGATCATTAATGAAGACGATGAAGATGTTAAAACAGATCATGGCTCCCACGTATACTCTGTAACACTGATGATCACCCTCTGGGCCTGGCTCTTCAGCCAGCTTTCAACCCACCTCACCATCTGCCTAGGCAGCCTGTATCAACTGCTTTTCTTGTGAGGATCTTTTGGGAGACAGCATCAATGGTCTTAGTGAAGTCCAAGTAGACTATATTCACTCTCTTCCTCTCACTAAGCATGGTGAATCCATGCTGACTGCTCCTGGCAATCTTCTTGTCATTCATACGTCTACTGCACTGTAACTCACTGAGACATACGCTGTCTTTATTTATTTATTTATAAATATCAGCCAAATAAAAATGGTATCTTATTTCTGGCTGACACCTACATAGTCTATTAAAGCACAAACAAAACTAATGCCAATGCAGTATGCAGGATTTTAATACTGAAATTAATCAATGTAGGTATTTACTACACACACAAAATTATATCCAATATACTTGAGTCCCTTTATAAATAATAGACATAAGTGCTCACCTGCTGCAGAAAAGCCACGAGAGTGCTTGTTCCCCATTTATCAGGTTTGGGTAGATTGATGTCTTTTAAGTACAAAACAAGCCTTTCACAGTCCTTTGGTCTGTACACTCGTCCAGTGTTTGTGCTGATTACAATGCAAGTTTGACTTAATTTCTGCAGAAGATGTTGAGAAGTAGTCTGTGCACTGCAGTGAACAGTAGCAATCTGAGTGGAGCGGAGCTGAGAAAATGCATAGTGAAGTAGCATCCTAGAAAACCAAAAATGTACATACATATAGGTATAAATAAATTAAAATGCTGTGTCTCCAAAGATATTTTATATTTTTTGAATCAAAATGCATATACTACATCCTATATTAATGGAATAGGTGGAGCATAAGGTTTGCTGAATTCAACATTCTTGCTTTTAAAACTGTAACATTTTCGATTCACAAAATTCAATGAAAGTGCAGTGTATACAGCTACACTAAACAAACAGCTAATTTAATACCTTGATTATAGTGACTCAAAACATCTAAATGAGAAATCTAATAAAGGCAACAGGATGTGCTAAATTGAGTTGCCTGCACAAGGCATCTAGAGTCTCTTGAAATGAGACTGGATGTCACATGCCTCTAAGCTGTTGCTCCATGACAGTAGGTTTTCCAAAGATCCTG
Organism: Illadopsis cleaveri; assembly: GCA_013399915.1. Classification (NCBI taxonomy): domain Eukaryota; kingdom Metazoa; phylum Chordata; class Aves; order Passeriformes; family Timaliidae; genus Illadopsis; species Illadopsis cleaveri. The sequence goes on along the minus strand of VXBB01024220.1, from coordinate 682,556 downwards.
TTTCATATCTAAAAGTCACATTCAGATGCATAGTGACAGTCTGAACTGTCCCCGGAGAACTTAGTAAGAACTTATTTGCCACTACATACTACTTGTTTAATTAATGACCCAAACAAGTCATATTCTATCAAGAAGTCATATGATAAAAGCATTATTAAAAAAATTATAAATTCTGTCAAACAACTAGAATTACATTTTACTTAAAGTAGGAACCATTTTTTACCCCTTTCCACATCCTTCAGGACCCACAAGAAGAAATGGCTGCTTATTATTAATATCTAGCCATGGTCTAAAGTAATCTAAACCTCTCTGCATATCAGGGGTTTGGATGACAGGAAGTGTTTGGAGATTACTGAAGTCATCAGCTGTTAGATTTTCAGGTCTTTTCAGCTGATACAGCATTAGCTCTCCAGTGGCAGTGTCATAATACGTGTCCAGGGGCTTCCTCGGATCAGGAGGAGACTCTTGTGCCCAGCTGAAGATCTTTAAAAAAAATAAAAAGAGCTTCAGTTCAGTCCATACTCCTAACAACAAGACCTACCATTTCAAGCTAGTCTAAAGAATGTTCAAAGAATACTTATGTAAAATCAAACATATAATTCTTCAGTTTGATAGTCTGAGGTTGCCTTTGAAAATTCAGTCATACCATGCATATGCTTTACGATTAAGTCCTTAACTAAACGATAATGTATTAGTCTTACACTTTTCATAATATAAAGAATTTAAATTAAATTGTATTTTAAAAAGCTTTTTTATTTTTAATATATAAGGCATCCTAATGAGAAGAATAGCTAAGAATTCCTCCCTTATGAGGTGCAAAGTCCTGTTACTATTCTAAGTATTCTTAACAGGAAAAACCCCACAAAAATAAATCTGAATTACATATACAATATGTATAGACAAACACAGTCTGCTACAGAGGGTCCTTGCACTAAGCAATATGGACAAAGGCATTTCACTATCTCTTGGTGCAAGACCAAAGGATTGCTATCTGGGATAGATGCAATGTATCAGTGACACATAAAACATCCTTCCACTTCTCAGCTACATCTCTACAGATAACACAAAATCAAATTAAAGCACAGAGATTACCTCTTTTGCAAATTCTTGTCGTGACTTCATGTTGAGATTGCCACCAAGACCACGTAACAAGTTAATAATAAACTGTCCACGGTCAGTACTTCCATGAAGATGAGACAGTCCATTCATCACAGTTCCGACTAAACTTGTTTCTACTACAAAGTCATTCTGTAAATTGAAAATTTTAGTAGATTTAAGTACATTCCTCAGTATAAACCTGATGTGTTGCTAGCATGCTGTTATTACTCCTTGTTTTTTGATATTTACACAAATGAGGAAAGATCTCAACACTACTATTGTTCTGGAAAATTCCTGACATTAAATTATTTCTAAGCATTGATTTGCAGGTTTTAATTCCAGACTATGAATTCATGCAATTTAGGATAAGCTATCAGAATGTTCCTCACAGATTTTGAGAATCTATAAGGATTAAACATAACTGTACACTGGAAATCTTCCTTTTGAACAGATTCTTCATTGATTTTGCTCTTTGGCACCAAAGGGAATTTGCAGCCTCAGGAACAATGCCATGGTTTTTCCTTTGATACTTTAAAAGTCTAAAAAATGCCATGGGTGAAAGAACTAGGAGGAAAAATAATTAGAACACAACAGGACCGTGTATGTTCCCCAGGAGGAGATAATGCATATCTCTTAAACACTAGCACATTGGCCACAGCAGTGGAGAAGTCTCCTAAAAAAATATTTTCAGCACAGAAGCTACTTGATCAGTGCAAATCCAACTCCTCCAGAAGGGGAGTCTGGGAAGCATCATTAATGTGGTCACAGCACCAAGCCTTCCAGAGTACAAGAAGGGTTTGGACAACACTTGCAGGTGAATGGTTTGATTCTTGGGGTGGTCCTGTGCAGGGTCAGGAATTGGACTTCAGTGATCCCTGTGGGTCCCTTCCAGCTCAAGATTTTCAACAATTCTATAATTCTGTCAAAAAAGCACTGAGATTTTTTTTATTACAGTTCCAAAATTAATCTGAACATTCTATTCAGTGCTAAACTAGAAAAATGGATTATACTTAACAGAAGCTGAAATTTGATTAAGTATTCATTTACTAACCTTCTTTACAACCCAGTTTAAAGCCTTTTCAAAATAGTCCCCAATCCAATTTTCAAGGTTATATCTGCATTCTTCAGGCTGACTTCTTATCCAAGACTTTATTAGAGCATTAAGATCTGTATCTTCATCACTAAGTGAAAACAGAAGAAGATTCAGATAAATACAAGACACCAATGTCTTTGAATAGACTGTTTTAAAGGAACAACAAAATTCCAGAAAAAGTCTGGAAAAATACTTTAACGATTTCTAGCTAATATTTGGGCTTTCCAATAAAGAATTCACAAAGTCTTTTAGAAAAAAATCTCAGGTATTTCAGTCAAAAGTTTATAATAAACACCACAGAAAAGATAAGCAACCTAAAGAAACTTGCCCAGTGATTGACTTCCTAAGTGTAAGCAACTAACCAACTGCTCCCTTCACTTGTGAATATCTTTCAAGAAAAGTAAGTATATATTTGCATACTTTAAAAGTAGGTAATACTCCTGTATACTCCTGTGGCTTACCTCAGAAAGATCATTCCCATTCGAGATATTGTAGCAGGAGAAGCACAGCTGAGGTCATGAGTTTCAAATATGAAGTTGACATTTGAACCAAACTGAATTCTTTCTCCACTGGGCATAGTCAACAATTTGTTGTCATCCAAAACAGAATTCAAAGATTCAATCCATTCAGGATCAATATCCCCATCACAAATTATCCATGAAGTAATATCTATTTCCAGACACAAAATACAATATCAAACCCAAGGAAAACAGTTCAAAAATATCACCCCTTGCTGCCTTAATGCTATTTATCATTCTTTCTTCATTATGACTTACAGTTCTATGAAGACATTCCTCACATGCTTTACCTTCTACTGCCTATTTTTGCTTTCTTATCACAAAATTTGTAGAGAATGTACCGAGGCTATCGGCCACAATTGTTACCAGAAGTTTTTCTTGCCTTATGCTATCCACAAATAATATCACAATATAAAGAAGTACTTGAAAAGGAACGATTTCAGTAATTTCAGTGTAACAATCTGCAAGTCCCTCTCAGATATACCTCGGGGCTCTCGCACCACTTGCCGAGCACTGTGTGTAAGCACTCCATCAGACCACTCCCTGGTATCCATGTCAATACGGCCCAGCAGCTGATGCCGAGGCATGGCTTTGGGATTCATGGTGTACTGCTTCACTACTTGGCCAGTTTTACCAAGGGCTGTCTTCAACATCCGCCAGAGTGTTGATTTCCCTCCACCACTTGGACCTACGATAACCACACCCATTCTTTGACGCAGCTGTTCATACAACTCCAAAGCCTTCTTGATCTAGACAATGAAAGAGATAATGGCTACGTGAAATTGTAAAGCTAAATCAAACATGCTCCTTTATAGTATTTCTGAGATTTACTTTGCATGCAGACATTTTCTATAATTTTGTTTTTTTAAACAATAGATATTAACAGGTGTATTTAAAATTATGATACTAAAGTTTATGAAGAAATTAATTTTACATGTTAGAAGCATTTCACTAAATTACTAATACAAAAATAATAGCCATCTTTGGGCATATTTTGGGCATATTTAATTTAACAGTCACAAAACTTCATCCAGTTCTACAATAAATAAATAAAAAAAAGGCAGAGGACTGCTTGCAAAAATCAAATATTCACATATTTCACGCTTTCACTGTCCAAAATATTCATTGGCATTTGTACCTGGTTTGAATGAAACTGTATGTCACATGTTCACATCCGAATTTTCCTTCGCACTGTTTTTCTTTCAATTACATAACTGATCTACCGTGCTTCGAACACACATCTAATTTTTGGTATACATGTAATTAAAATCTAACTACCAGTTATTCTGACTTTTTTATGAAAGATTTTTCAAAAGAAAACAGAAATTAGTTAAATGAGTGCAATATTTATCAGTTCTAATTCAGAATAATACTTGTTTTTTGCTGTAGTTGATGTTTACCTGTGTGCTTATAATTTCCAAGTTTGCTTCTTCAAAGACTTGTTGTAAAGCTGCAGTTAACTCAGCATATTCCACATCTTTAGAATCAGTGCCAGGAAATACATCTTTAACCAGCTCATCAAAACGTGTGCAATCTGCAAATGTAAGCTTTGATGTGGTGTTCAGCCGCAAAGCTTGAACCACTATGTGACTTTCATTAACTGGAAAGAAAAACAAAGGAAACAGATCAGTTTAAGCTGTGTCAACACTGCTCGTACGCGAAAACAGAATTGGAGCATAGGTTCCAGAATTCCAGTTCATATACCATTCTACTTGGAAGCCAGGCATAGTCAAGCATACTTACTGTAAGTATGATATATGCCCAGAAACGCATTCTTATACAGATATGAGGTGGTTATGATGCTACTCAGATGCAGACCATTTGTTAGGCCAAAATTTGTAAACTTTTAGATATATGCTATTTAAGCAAACAGGAACCAGTAGTTGTCTCCTAAAGATGTGAAATGCTCATCCACTCCATGCTGTAATTCCCTCTCATTTAACATCTAAACAACAATAACTTAAAACATCTTTTAAAAAACGCAGTGACTCAGTCTAGTCCAATATACTTCTCTCATTCCTACCTATCCTTATATTTGTCTACCAATCTGAATCTAGTGCCATGTGACAATTCTAGCAAAACACAAATAAGAGTCAAAATGGTCACATAACTAATGAATACTGACAGCATTAGACGATCAACTTTCCTGTCCTAAGCCAAGTGAAAACAAGTCTTTGAGAATCATTTAAAATTATTCCCAAATGAAGTCCTGTAGTCTGTATTATTATCATCATACAAAAGCTCAGTCTAGAATATGACAAATCTTTTGTGATCTCCTAGTGAAGGTAGGCTTTCATAAGTATTTTCCTCTTTTCTAAATTGCCTACAGATACAAGTCATGACTTTTTAAAACTTCAGTGAACAAGAAATCTGGACTGAATTATATTTGTACAAGATTCTAAAGAATCAAAAGTTTGGTATGGTCATTCTTACCTTCTTGCTTCGCATCGCTTTTCTTCAGCTGATGAAGAAGACTGCCACAGCCTCTCAAAACAGTTTTCAGTGCTCGTAAACCCCAGTCATAGTGCTGCTGTGGTGTCAGAAGCTCCCTGAATTTGAAAACAACAATACTGTAATAAGCTCTACGTGACAGCATCTGAAATTTTGGGTTGGCGAATGAGCACACTTATAATACAGGTTCAGTCAAAAGAGAAACTGGCACGTATTTGTAGTGTCACCTGAAATGCCTTTCAGAAATACAGCAATGACATTCTGGAATTTTCAGAGAGGTTATATTCAACACGTATGTATTATTGACCCTAACAGCGTTCACTATAACTTCTGATCTTTGTACTCTCTAATGCACATAGTTTTAACCAAATAGTCACTTGCATTTCAACAACTTCAAGAGTTCAATACAACACAATGCTTGTGAGCATTCATATGCTCACTTTTAGGTTTAGTGAGACACTAGGGCAGCAGCAATTTGCTCCCTTGACATTGTAACTGAATTCAAGATACTTCAACATCTCAACCTCCCAATATATTGCAATGTTTTAACTTTGTAATTTAAAAGTATCTCTGTACAGAGATCTCCATGGTAAACCATTTATATTTAAGAGCAATAAGGAAAGAGAACTGGAAAGGCAACTTTACTAAGGAGGGGAGAGGTGGCGTGGTGAAAGCTTACCTTGCAAGATTAAAAATAGCTACTAATTTTCTACCCAGTGTTTTAGCATCCTTAAAGCCTTCTGAATACAAAATAACTTCTGCAATGAGTTCATTGTCTGGATGAGTCATAGCAACTGGCCTGAAAAGTTGCTTGAGGTTATCAGGCAGTTTTTGTCTTCCTCCATAACCTTTTCCAGCAGGATTCAGAGTGATAAAAATTCCAGAATTAGGATCCATTTCAACCTAGCATTAGAAGTGCATTGTAATGATATATTGTCAGATGGAACAGTATTGAAAAATGCTGAGTGGACTATGTTTAGTTAGAGCAGTCAGTTTTTAAGTGTGACCAAACTGAACAAGATAATAAAGTTTTGCTGTACCTTTTTGCCAAGCATCTCACACACAGGACTGTGTTTCTTCAATGCATGTTGAATTGTCTGAACCTGCATGGATACTGCAGACAATACAGCTTCCTCAAGTCTATTGAATTCATCAAAACAGCCCCAAGCACCGCACTTCACTAAGCCCACAAATATGCGTCCCATTGACTTCACATCAATGCCCTTGAAATTGAAAAGAATGTTGTCAAATTCAAATAACAAGAAAATATAAAAGAATATCATCCCATCCACTAATAAGCAGGTCCTTGAAAATATCCACAAATTTCCAATGGCAACTGACAAATTATCAGAATAATTTCCATAATCATTTCAATACAACTACTACTACAACTACTAATAATAATAATGATAATTTATATAATAAAACTTACTATAATTTTAGTATTGTTTCTGGAATATAATATTGCTTTATGAAGTATGGGTATAAATATCTATTTCTTAAATTAAACAACATGATATTCACCTCATCACAATTAAAGACTAATACTTGTCTTCCAAGCATCCCACCCAAGGCCTTTACTGATTCTGTCTTCCCAGTTCCAGCTGGACCATAGGGATTTCCTCCAAGGCCCATCTTCATGGCCTGAGTAAGAGTTAGGTAACATTTATCTGTCAAAGGTGTATAAACAAGTTTTGGGGAAATCCCCTGCAGAAACAAAACACATTATATTGATTGGTAGACAGAAAACACAGGCAATTTAATTTCATTAATTTTATTCATAAGTAATTAATTTGATAATATAAACCAACAGCCAAAATTTCTGTCTAATTAAGAATATGAGTTTGTTTACAAAGATGTCCTGGTTTTATATCAAATGACAATGTATTGTTCAAATTTTTTCACAACTACAAATGAAACTGCACTCAGATATATAAAAGCAAGCATATTAAAAAAATATTCATATTATAATGCAGCTACATTGATACAACTTATATTTGCCCCATCAGCATCAGGAATGAAAGTTATTACCCTATCTTTTAATTGTATCCATGAAATAGTATGTTAAGGACATAACAAAGTCTAGAAAAATGACTACAGTTAGGAGACAATCAGAAGCATGTATGAAATGAGAAAGTGGTTGACTCACATATAAAAGCCACTACATAAAAATACCACACCTGATACTCATAAGTATATTGGAGTTCAGCATCTACCATCTGAACATAACATTTTTGGTCATTCAGATAAAATCTCAGCTGCTTCTTCCAAGCCCAGTCTTCAACATTGTGAACCTCAGCTTGATTCAGCTGTTTCACCACATCAATGTTATGAACGATATCAAGAATCAGAGCTTTAAGCTTGAGCTCAAGGATTCCAGATTCTGCAAATAAACACACCAAAAGAAAAAAATCACACCAGTGTAAACCAAAAGAAAAAAAATCACACCACTGTAGCAAGGAAGACACACGTTACCCATTGACAAGTTAATTGTGCTGCTTTCTATTATCAGCAGATTTTATTTAGATCTTGTTTGAATTATACAAAGGTTTTTTTATTTTCTAAAGCAAGTAGCATGAAATAACATCCTGACGAACAATGTAAATCATGTAACTTTAGTCATTTTGAAGTGATTTTGTCTGCCTCTACATCAAGGGAGGGGGGGAGGGGAAGACAGAAAGACTGGGACGGGGAGGGGGGGAGAGAGAGGGCGAAGACAAAGGAGAGAGAGAGGTTTTTCTGCAAAGCAGTTTATGCCAAGAGTGTTCACAGCCATGTCCACTTCAGCAATCAGCGTGGCCCAACCTGCTGAGTGATCCGCAGACCATACTACACCTGAGCATCTGAAAACCATACTACATGCACTCTGGAGATTTTACTCAGAATAACGATGGTGATGTGGAGTGAAAGTTCATTAACAGATTGGGTGCATTAAATGTACTCTTAGAGCATATTGTTTAATTTAGTTTCATTGAAAGAAATCCAGTTTGTGTGTTTCTATACCATTCCATGATGGGAAGTAAACCAAAGTAAGTGAGAATAATCACCACTCACTTCAAAATCTCACCTATTTTCCAAACTAAAACATTAATGTAATGTATTATAAAATAGATGAAATGAACACTCCTCTGTAACTGATGAAATTTCTCAAACAGCTGTTGAAAGGGCACAGAGAGGAGCTCAAATAAAGAACCACACTTACAGACTTCTGGAGGTAGGTGATATGAATCCTATTTCTAATTAATACATCAGATGCTTACAGTTCACAAATTGTAAACTAGAATTTAATGCAGTAAGCAGCTATACAAATGTGGTGGAAGATTATCATCTACATATCAAATTGAGTCTTTTTATACCTAAGATAAAAGCCATCTCACCTAACCTACAGTGTAGACTTTTTTATCTGAGGTAGGCACTCAAAGCCCCACCTCTTGCCAAAAGAGAGAAAAAAGCACTCAGAGGCATAACTATCCTAATCCATTCAGACTATGTACGATTTAGAACAATCATGTCTTGAGAATAACTAGTTTATTTTGACTCAAAAGTACTCAAGAATTATTAGATCAGAGGCAGATGTGTACATCTAATATAGAAAAAGAGAATCACCTATACAATTGTACAGAATATACTGGCTGGATATAATGTACCACAACTGCTTACAACTACTAACCTGTGAAACAGTGGATACATAAGCTAAAAGATAGAAACTTATTAAAAAATTAAGAAAAGAGGTCTCCAAATACATAAATTCTCCAAGATAACTTCTAATCTAAATAAAAACCCTTTTGTTTACTTTGAAATATTAAAGGCTCTAATCTTGGCTGTAACAGGTGAGTGACTTTATGCAACAGCTTTATGAATGCAAATTGAGACAGATTTATGTAATTTCCTATTTAAATAAACAGAATGTAAAACACTATACAACTGCAGTCATAAAAAAGAATTATATATTACTTATCATTTTTATACCTGTAGTCCCAGTATCCTCTATGCCACTACCAATGCTAGTATAATGGTCCAGTTTAGCAGTCAGTTCTAATTCTAATTGTTGTAGACTATGGTTTTTGATAGCGCTCTCAACATCTTCAGTGAACAGAATTTGTTCTGCCAAGGAAAGAATCTTGGGAAGAGAAAAGTTTAAAATATATTTTATAAATACCGAATACATATGAAAACTAACCATTTTTTCAATTAATTTGTGATTGCTTATTTTATTGTATAATTTTTTTAAAAAAACTCTACATTTGCTACGCTCCTAAGAACAAATAAAGCCATTTTAAAACTTGGCAAAATTTTGCCAAAACTTGCAATGTAATCTAATACAGAAAGTCTCTTCCATTATGTGGTATGTCAGATTGCCATGTAAAAGACTTGAACATTTCATATGTTTACAAAAGGAATTTGGTAAGACCACACATTTTTAAGAATTTCTCTATATGATAAATGAGTAAAATGTATTTGATTTGGATTATTTTCTTTCAAATCTAACTGTATAATTCTTTATAGAACTAAAAAAAAAAACAACTTGTTTGGTAATTCTATGACTACACAGTGGCATTACTGGATCAGCTACTACCTGGGAAGGAAAGAGCGATGGATCAATTGAACCTTGCGAATTTTTTCCAGCATCAACACAGTCAATTAACATTTTTTTCAGGGTCTCCTTCATCTCTGAAGCCAAACTGTTAAGCCACACCTGACAAAGAGAAGAAAAAATTCCAAAATCACATTACAAATTAATTTCTCAAAGATGTTTGAACTAGACTAGGATGTGATTTTCTTACCTCCACATCATTTGATAGAAGAACTTTATTTCTAAGTGACACAGTTTCTCCTTCTGCAGACTTCATGGCAATTATGTATTTAAATTCTTCATCAAAGCTCACACTATTAATGCCTATTAATCAGAAAACATCAGTAAAGTAATATATTCTCAGTCAAACATTAATTACTAAGGGTCTAGTCATGGAAAGGAAAGAACTGCAACATATTATTTGGCTTTGAAGAAGCTTATCTCTAAATAACTAAATTTCACAAATAAAGATTAATGCATTACCAGCAAAAAGTTTCTTAAGATGAGACTGGATAACCAGAGGATTCGTGGACTGTCCCAAAATTTCTAATAAGTCATCATCTCCAACAAAATAGAATCTTGGAAATGCTGAGCGTTTTTCCTATATAAAAACAGAATAAATCAATTTTGTTGATTTAAACCCAAGATTACTGACTTTCTTTATAAAAAACTGTATTAATGTTCACTGTACCTCCAAAAACTCATTCAGAGATTTCTGACATCTCTGAAGCTGGTCAAGTATGGTACTTAAGGTATTTTTTATTCCTGCCCGGGCATTCAGCGATGTTATCCTATTGTCACTCTTGATATCTGACATAATGGATCTTGAGGAAAAAAAAAAAAAAAAGAATTCATAAATCCATTATAATTTTAATTTAAATACGACATATACAAAGTTAAGTAAATAAAAATTAACACACAGGCAAGTAATATAAACAGCTGATATAAAACTTATAGGTTTCAGTACTAATGACAAAACATTTCAGGATTTACCTCAACATCTTTCCAATATAATTTAAGAACAACAGTTCTTGCTAAAATTTCTCTACCCCAGAACCAAGAACATTCAGTTCTTGACTTTTATTTCTGTTCAAGTCATTTCAATTCAAGCCAAGACAGACAATCGTACATATCTTTCCATATATCTAAAACCTACTCCCCTTTTTATCTTTTGATTTGTTTGGAACAAATAAACCATTCGTTTCTCCTAAAACTCTGTGTGTACTTTTTTAGTGAACAAAGTGATTGTCTTCAACGTGATTCTTGAAAAAATAATTGCGTCACCTCTACTTCTGCTGCTAAGACTAATCTTGTGTTTCTCTGCCTTGATCACAGTCTTTGACACTTCTCATGACTCCTTTCTTCACATGTGCTCCATTAAATGAAAACATTACCACATTTATTCAGACATATGTTACCATCACACATATACATCCTCTGAATTCCTGTCACTGACCTTCTTCATCATACATATGCCAATTGTTCCATATATTTTCACTATGAAGAATATTCAAGACTACATGTCAAAGATACTACAAAAGGTAAGTCATATTTCATAACACTAACCTAAAATTTTCATCAACTCTGCTAAAACGAGCTTGTTCTTTGGGTAGAGCTCCACGACCGAATATGGGTTCCAAATAGACCCATTTCCTCTGAATTTGGTTTAAATTCTGCAGATATTCATCCAAGTCAGCTAGCTTTTTTTCCCAGATGGACACTTTATCTTCAAAACCTTTGTAATATGGAGAGTCCTTAAGAGATTGTAGAAGACAGCGATGATCTCCAACTTGATTGACTGTGTCCTTCCAGTCCTTAATAAGCCTGATAGTCTTGCCTTGGCTATCTTCATAATCTGTTAACATAAAGACAGCTCCAACTCCCCAGAGTTCAAGCTCACGTAATGCTTCTCTGATTGTGATTTCACCTTGAGCTCGACAATTCAAATCCTATTTAAATGCAAGAAGAGATCTCTCATGAAACTACAGAGCTTGCAATAAACTCTCCATTCAAAATATAATTCAAATTCTACTTCTATAGCATTAAAGAGATATGCATATGGAACAACATATACCACATCAAATAAACCATACAAAACCTATAGATCCTGTATTTAAAAATTATTCATACCTTAAGTTCCAGTGCTTTTTCTATAATGGCATCTGTCACTTTCAGTAGATCTCCAAATAGCAAACCCTCAAGTGTAGTGCCTCGCGGAAGACCCAGAAGACGAAAGAGATCCAACCAATGGTCAGGAGAAAGATGGTCTCCTCTAACATATTTCAGAAGTGGAATTATCATCTATAGAAAAAATGCACATGTAAATCCATCTAGTCATTATGAAAATTGCATCTCTTTGATTATGGAGTGACATGCTATTCAAACAAAAATAAAATTTAAATTCTTAAACTGAGGTACAATTTTTCCAGTTCCTGAATTTAAAGTCTAGGAGTATGATTCTGAAGACAAAACATTGTAAATCTGTGTCTGTGTAAGCTGTTATGACCATTCTGTTTACTATCAAGAGCTAAAGGTTCCCAAAAGTAAGTGAAATGTTCAAAACATTATCAGAAGATATTTTGTTAAATATTAACTGGTTTTATTGCAAGAAATGAACAATGAAATATAGAATGGAGTACATTACCCAGTAACACCAAAACATTTTTTGTTTCACAGGCCCTTTGTTTCACAGAATTATTTGGGTTGAAAATGACCTTAGAGATCACCTGGCTCCAATGCCCCTGCTGTGGGCAGGGACACCCTCCACTAGACCAGGTTGCTCAAAGCACCACCCGACCTGGCCTTGAACATTTCCAGGGTAATTAGCATCTTACCTTATATTTGTCCACTTCTTTTTGCAACTTCACTGTCATTACAGTATGTTCTTCCATCTTCCTCAGCCTGTCATGCCAGTTAAACAAAAATTCTTCGAATAGGTATATCTTACTTCTGCATGAAAATCAAACATAAAAAGGTCATAACAACACAGTACGACAACCATACCTGTATGCCCATAAAAAATAAAGTAACAAAATGTTACCTAAAAGTAATCCAGTCTTCTTTGGCTTTTTCCTGAAAACCTTGATAAAACTCTTCATACAGTGCCCAGACTTGTGCATAACTCTGAATATCTTGACTTACAGCTTCTGACAATGATAAGTCAGGCTCTTCCAATTTAAAATGATGGCATTCTTCACTGCATAAAAAAAATCATAGGCATTACATTATTTCTCTGTACCTTCACGGATTAAAAAATGGTACCATACAGAAATCATCATATTTTTTTAAGAAAAGTCATTGGCTTTATTGAAGAATATTGCTGCAAACTGCAATTTCCTTATAATTTCCTTCTTGAATAGAAATAATAAAGAAATACGAACGATACCTCTTTTACATAACAACCTTCTCCCATATTCACAATTAGTTTCCATAAATTTTCATTTATTTTTTATTTTTGAGAAAGGTGAATTAATTTGCGCCCTCAAAATTAAAACTAGAAAGAAAATATTTTGAATTGACATTTTCTTCCTGGTGGTAAAAAGAATATGTTAATTGTATTTACCATCATTTACATGCCAAGGTAAGAAGTTAAATAGAAAACTTTATCCTCAAGATCTGCAAGAATGATCACGGACACTTACTGGGAGATGTGAGCTCCTATCCACTTAAGTTACAAGAGGGTTGAGGTTCTTTTTGGACCAATATCCCAAACCTTCTCCCAGTGAGAATTTCAAAAGTCAGAATTAAGCCTTTAGTGTACAAACTTCCTTTTGCAAGACCTTAAGAGACTTCTCAATTTATTTATCCAAAAAACAACTAGAAAAACTTAGCTTAAGAAATTCATGTTAGGTAAAATCAACAAAAAGGACCCTGAAAAACTAATGAAAAACATGTAATACAAGTAAAATTATTTGTAATATTTGTTATGATAAAAATTAGTGAACCTTTCCTGAGACACTATTGCTGCAAAAGATCAATACATTAATGAATAAGATAAACAGGGAAATAAACATACATACATGAGTTTTTCTTTCACGGTTTTAAGTTCATCAAATTCTTTTTTTTTTTCCTTTATCATCTGAGCACTTTTCTCGAGTACATCCTGATCACCTGTTTCAATGACATCATCACTTGGCTTTAGCTGATCCCAGCGAGCTTTAAATTTTTCCAGGTCTTGAAGATATATATTGATACGTGAAAGCACATTTCCTTTCATCATTTCCATCTGCAAACAGGCATAATTACACTCCTTAATGGTTTGAATCTTCAACTATGTATATACAACTATCTTACAATCAAAGCATCAACTTCAAGACTTGACAACGACAAACTGATCAAAAATCAAACTCAAAAAATTCTTCTACAATACCTGAAAAAATAGTTCAACTTTATTCTCTTTGTTTTTCTTTTAAAGGGGGGACTACTTTTTTTTATTATGCCAGTACTTGAGACCTATTTATTCAGCCTATGCTACCTACTTAGGCTTGCCTCTTATACCACATAGAGAAACTGCTATATTTGTATGGCAAATTGGTATCTTCAGTAGAACTTCAAATGAGTAGTTTGCCGATGGACGAGAATTACAGGTCTGTCCACAGGTTAGCAAAGTTAAGTGAAAAGAAAATGAAAAGCATCAGTACTAGAAACATGATAAAGAAATAAAAATGCTATCTTTAAACTGTTATTCTCTTTTCCTCTGTTAACCACTGCATTTATTAAGATATTTCTGTCACCAGAAAGTTGTTTTGAGACAGAACTACAATAATACAACATTTATTTCAGCATCAGTTCAATAAAAGTTTCTCCTAGTTAATGCTTCAGAGTTACCAATTACTGCTTAAGAGTCTAAGCATTCTTCCTTAGACAGCTCTCCCTCAATAATGCCTGTGTTATTATTGAACTGACAGTATTTATGGATTTAATCTAAGAAAAAAGTACTGTTTCAGATATATTAAAAATAACTTCAAAATTTTCAGGTAAAATTTTCAGCTTTCATTGCTACCTGTTCAGCGATCATAAGCTGGTGGCTTTCCATCATTAATTCAAATTTATCCCATGTAGCTCTTAGGTTACTGATACTGTCCAAACCTGCACCAGCCACAGTTCGCAGAAGTTTGTTTTTATCTTCAGCCTCTTGAAACAGGAGAAAAATCTAAAATCAGAAAGATCAAAAATAAGTGTGCATGTAAAAATTCAGCAATTCACCAGCCTGTGAGAGGATAAAGATTACTGATGATACTCAGTTATTTCAAGCATTAAAATACTTCACCTGTGAGGAACTGCAGAATGAATGTAGAAGAAATAATGACTGATGATACCAGTGACAAGAAAAATTCAAGTAGATAACCATGAAGTGACATAAATGTGAAAAAAATAAATTTCACCTGTACAAGTTGAGTCCTAAGAAAAAACTGCACTTCAGACTGGTATCTTGGGGTTATGACAGCTAGTTTTATCAAAATGTGAGCTTAATCTAAGGAGTAGGAAGCAAAACAAATGTTATGAGTCACAGAGACCAAAAAGATAGTAAGAGGTAATATTACTATTTCGTAAGGTGAATACATGGTTTATTCAGATCTTAAAAACTGAGAAAAGTCTGTTGGTTTTTCATACAGACTTTTGGAAATAGAAAGAAAAGACTAATCAAAAGGCAACAAGGATGATCAAAGTTATGAGTGGGCTTATGCATAAGGAAAGACTAGATTAACTAACGCTCTTCAATCTAAAACAGAGATCGCTGATACCAGACACAACAAAGTGGAATACAGCCATGTGCTATGAAAAGGAAGAACAAGAACTGTTTGGTCCATACCTCTTTCAGTATAAGACATAAATGGTATGAAGGTAATAGATGCCAGCTGGAAAAGAAATAAAAAGGGGGGTCCTTCATGTAATGGATAACTAATCTACACTTTATCAGAGTATATTTTGGATGTCAAATGTTTGCTCTCAAGAGAAGAGCTCTCAAGAGAAGACGAGGTAAGGCTGTGGAAAAGAAATCCACTGGGTGTTACTATATGCTCAGGAACCACGTAAAACTTAACAAATGTTCAGGTTGAAGGTTAGAAGTAAAAAGTAACAAATACGCTACCCAGATTTTTTATTTTGCCTTAGGTAAATCACTCCACTGCTGGACACAAATTACTGTGCTACATGGACTACTGGCCTGACCCTATGTGACCTCTGCATACTCTTTATTAGTTATTATCAAATGTAAGTTTCCATACTAGAAAGAATTTACAGTTTTACAGCTGTTGTTCTGGACAGAATAAAATAGTATCTTACCCCTTCTTTTCGTTCATGTAGGCTTAAATATTTTAAATTGTCTTCTGCTATTTCTTCTACAGTCTGAGGCCTAATCACTAGTGTTTCCATGGCATCAGCAAGAAATGTAGAAACATCACATAGGTGAGCTACAAGAAGATGGAAAACAAAGTTATCATGGAGAGAATATCTGTAGTTTTAAATATCCAAGTCAGACAAATGCACAAGGATATAGCATTAGTCATAAGTGTGCAAAATATTTGTTTAAAAATTTCAGACTCCTGAACAAACCTGAACAAAAATTGCACATTTGTGTTTACACACAGCTTTTCAAATGTGATCCACTGTATTCGGTGTATGATTTAGACCACAAGTATTAGAATTCCTTCTGAACATGAAATATAAATACTGAGGTATTTATTTATATACTTTTAAAGGCTGTACAGGTCTTTTTATTTTTTTTTAGGTAAACAGATAAAAATAGATGTTAAAATTTCTTTAGGGTTCTTTGGGTTTTTTTCCTGTTTGTTTTGGTTTGGGTCTTTTAAAGAGGCTAACTAACTAAAGTCACCTTGCTTTACATATTGAAAAGACTCATAAACAAATGCCCGAACAAGCTATAATGTTGTATTTACCTACCAAGGTAAATCTCCTTTGATACTGAGACAGGAGCTATACAGCTCTGGGAAATTTTCCACGAAAGATTCACCTTTCAGGCTATGTAAATAATTCACTTTTTTGTACAGTCCCCAATCTATGTTTCCTGTGGCAACCATTAGATTTAAAGCACAAAGCACTGTTATTCCTCATCATCTATGCTTTATTCCATTTTGTCCTGCTGTTCCAGATATAGGTCGACCATCCAAAACAGGGAAATGTTTTATATTCTTCAAGCGAGTTTTAACAGCTTTGACAATCTAAGTGACAAGCAATTCTGTGGAGTAAGTCTACATCATTTTAGACTCTTCATGAAGTATTTCAATTTGTAAAAGAAAAATTGAATAGCATTTTTATTACATTTTATGACACCTTCTCAAACACCTAGGAAATTTTCCTCCCTCAAACATTATATGAATTTTCGTCGCTGAAACAACAAAATTTTCCTTCAGAAAAAAGACACAAACAAAACAATATTCATTATGTAATCTTTCACACCTGCAACAGACGTGGCCCAAACATGAGAACAGGAAGATACACAATGGATATCAAAAGGGTTTGTAGAGAAAAAGTAATATTGAGAAATACATAGCTGCAACAGATTACCTTCTCTGCATTGTGATTTCTGCAGTTCACTGTGCCTGAAAGTAAAATTATTCTTTAAAAGAGTATTGACATAATACACAAATGTGCCCAAGTACAACAGAAACAAACAAAAATAAAATATTGTTCACTGGAGTTATTTACCTTGAATAGATTTTCTCAAAGAAACAACTAGAATGTCGTACAACTTCTGGATGAAATCATCAATTGCAGTTTTCACAGGGTTGCAATTAACAGTTAAACAATCTATTCTGATTGTGCTTCAAAAGAAGAGATTAAAAGACAGCAAATATTCAGTAGCATACTTACATGTTAGTATCTCTGGACTTACACACATCTATAATTTACTCTAACTTTGTAGTTTAGTGAAAATTTTCCCTTGTAATTCTACAAATGAAAGTCATGGCTTATTAGGAAAATTATTCATAGTATTGAAATATTTATAACAATTATGCATCCATACTTTCAGCTTTATGAGGACTGAGTTCAATGCTCTGCTTCTCCAAATAGTTAGAAAATTGCTTGATTTTATATAACCAGTGCCATGAAATTCTGAAAGGCTATTACCATACTCAAAAATACCTTCATTATTTGTATATTCATGTCTTTAATTCTCTAATTTCCATGAGAGTTTACTAACTCATCTTTCAATAGTAATAAGAAGAGAATAATAAGAATAAGAAGCCATACAGAGTCAATTCAAGGCCCCATACCTAATACATCAGTGACCATAAGTAGATACCTAAAGAACACTAAGAAAAAGGTCTACCTTATTTGATTTCCTCCTGACTATCCTCCCTCAACACTAATATTTTCAACTCATGGATTTCTTAGCAACATGTTGCTTCTGGCTATAAGGCACATCAGCCAGTTTCTCTTCTATTCACCTCAATCTGTCCATGAACTCATGGAAATCTTTACTACTCAGAGTATCACTAGTTAGCAAGTTCTACCAATCCATTCTTCAGCATGAAACGCCACATCGTTTTCCTTGTTCTAGGCATGATTCCTATCAGTTTTACTTTAAAACTCTAACCATACAGTACAGTAAGTTCATATGAATTTATGCAAGAATAAAAGCCTACCCTAGCATATTTTAAACTAGAAGTTATAAGAGGCAATCAAATGTTTCAATACAGGAATTGTTTCATGACAAAGATTTGCTATGTCTGTTTCTAACTGCCATACATATTTCACATGTACAAGACTTAGCTAAAAGATTTGTTAAAATACTATGTTTCGTAATATTTCAGAATTAGCCTTGAATTGAGGAAGTCTCCCATTATATTAAGAGGAAGTAATTAAAAGTTTTCAGAGAAGGTGGAAAAGATATAAGAGCATATCTAAAAATAAAAATGAAAAATTAAAATCTAAACATTTAAAAATGACATCAACATTTTTAAAACACTTGAAATTCTATCTGTATATTCACTTCCATTTTACTATTACCTTCAAAATATCTGATAGAATACATAATTCAGAAAGAATAGAGTTACACTATACCTTGGAAGACGTTCTGCTTCTTTCCCTCTCACTTTTAATGCTTTGAAGTTTTTTTCCCAGTCTTGTTTGCTAGAAAGATGTGTCCTCACCAAAGGTTCCATATCCACTTGGCCAATTACAACCCATTCCTTTCCAACATTATTTTTTATTCCATGGAAAAGAAATATTTTCCACATTAAAAAACTGTTTCTCAACAACATTAAGATACTTAAATAATATTTTCAAGTTACATTGTCTTTAACCTTTGTGCTTCTTTAATTATCTGGAAATTCTCTTAGTGCAAAAATCAGGAGGTGAAAAATGGTTTGACATGTTCACATATTTGAGGATATTCAAAACAGAAAGACTGAAAAGTCAGCTACTATACAAAGCTTTAAAATGGAACTATACATATACTTTAAGTCAGGCATGTGCTTAAGTGGTTGGCTTATCTTGGATGGACTTGCTAAGCCTTTGCTTATATGCCTTGAAAAAAAGGACAACAATGCACAAACGTCATTGCTCAACTACTTCTACAATGTCCAAAGCATAAAATCATATCAATCTAAGGGAAAAAAGGGATGAGTCAGTCCACTATTGAAAATACCTTGAATTGATTAGAAACATCTGCCAGCCTTCTGAACAAATCCTCTGCTTTACTGAAAGCGGTCAGAAATCCATTTGCATTTCTTTCAGTCATGACAGTGAATATAGACTCATCTTCTGCCTCACTCACTCCCCTAAACTGATTTGGTATAGAGATGAATCTCTTCATTTCTCTATAATATCTAGCTCGTACTTCTTCAAAAGGAGGTCTGAATTGCAAGCGACCTTGCCTAAAAAGTGAAACAAATAATAGAAAAACTAATATTTTAATGTAATCTGCGGCTGAATATTTTCTTTTAAGACAAAAAAAAAAAATCTTACTTGAATGTTAGATCAACCGTTATCTCTGGTAAATTCTCATTGAGTGCTTCTAAGCCCATTTGATACTGATGCTCCAGAGCTTTGTAAAGTTGATGATTCCAGTGTTGTCTCCAAGCTTTCATATCACTCGATTTGAAACCCTAAAATATAACAATATTCTTTTTTTATTTTATTCCTCAAACCATAATTATAAGATGAAACTGCATGCAGTATAAAATCTGAAGACCAGGATCTTAGTAAGATTCAGGAATCATACAGCTGGAACAGACCAGGTCACAGCACCAAGCTGGTCAGACCTTAAGGACCACCCGGACAATACACTTAAGTTACATTGTTTAGTTTTAGACAGTCCTGTGAGAAGCAGGGAGTTGGATTTGATGGCCCTTGTGGGCCCCTTCTAACTCAAGATATGAGTTTTTCACCAGTTATTGCATTTATTGCATTTATTTCAGATTAATATAGGAATAAAAAAAAAAAGAATCCAAATCAAACAGAGTCTGTGGCAGATCAACATAAGAACTTCACTGAGGTTCATAACACACTGGTTTACCAGAATATTCTTCAAGGTTACTCTAAAATGCACAGGATTCTGCTGGAAATAGTATAAAGAGTTGGCTGAATAAGAGGTTTAAACCTGTATCACACCTTCTATTTTCTTATAATATGTAAGCTACCTTTTAAATAGTATTTATAAAAATTCTTGTGTGTTTCCACAGAACAATGTTAACTAATAAATTAATGTAAAATTTTACCTCAAAGAATTCAGTCTTGCATCAAAATCTGCTACACTGCAAGAACATGTAAAGCCTTACCATACAGTCAAGTTCTGTAAATCACAGAATATTCTGAGCTGGAAGGGACCCACAAGGATCATCAAGCCCAACTCTTAAGTGAATTGTCCAAATGGGGATCAAACCCATTACCTTGGCATTTTTAGCACTCTGATCAACTGAGCTAAATGGTCATTTGCAAGTCATGGAGGGATTTGCAGAAGGACAACAGAAGCTAGAAAATAAATTAGAAACTCCTTCCAGCTTAAAAGGTTCTCTTGTTTAATTGGAGATGTTCAGATAGGGCATTGGAGGCAGTCCAGGGTTGCTGCAGGAAGCTACACCGTTAAGGTCTGCCCTACAATTCAAAGCTGCCCACAGGAGCTCTTCCAAGAGAAAGAAATTTGTTTAATTCTGTGTGTGAATCATTCATTACCTGTACCAATTTCTTCATTTTACTTTGCATTAATGGCTCAGACACAACTAATCTACATTACCTGAGGTCTTCCCATTTCCTCACTTAACACATCATTGACCACAAGTTCTTCTCCCATTGCTAGTATGGCATAAAAAAATTATCTCCATCCTCCTCATCTGCATTTTTACCTCACATCTGGCATTACCTAGGACACAGATGTTTTCCCAAGACAACTAGTAACTCCTTAATCAAAACTAGTTCAATCATGTTATGTTTGAGTCTTAAAGCTTGATGACTATTGAAAAGTCAAATGTTCACAGTTTGCAGTAGGAAAATCAAACCCTGCCTGTGACTCAAGGCTGGCAAAACCAGTTCTGAGCTCCTGAAGTCCCTCTTTCCAACGCTGCTGCTGCCGAAGTAGATCAATATTCATAAGTGATACGACCTGTTAAAAGAATTTTAAGGAATAATAAACACAGTCTTCATCATGCAAATGAAAGAAAGGTTAAGGTATGCTATAACAGACATGACTTCAATTTCATCTGGAAAATATACCTTTTGAATGAAGTTTGTGTGCCACTTTCTTAGTTTTCTATTTTCAGTGGAAAGTCGTTCAGCAGCAGCTTGGAGTTTTTGGATATAAGCTTCCAGTTCTCTGGGATTATCCCACGTTATTTGAGCTTTTCCTCCAGGACCAGATTTTGAATGCTTTAAAAACACACAAACTTCGTAATATTTAATGACAAAGACAGTCTAACAGCTAGCATACAGAAGTGATAATATAAGAATGATGGTTTTATTCCTAGCAAAAAAATGGAGCATCTCCTGCCGTAGTAGAGACAAAATAATCTGGCAAACCACAGACATGTAGGGGCATACAGCTACATCAGTGCACTGGAGAAGGATTAATGACAGACTCCTAAGAGAGTTTGAAATACATCAACTGATGTTGACACTGCTGCTCCACAAACATAAGCAGACATCTGAAGATGAGAGGACACCTCAGATGCCTCTCTTGGTCTTTGTACTGCACAGATCAAAACCAATTAATCATTTCTAATCAACTTAACCTGTTTATCAAGAAATATTTTTTTAATTACAAAGAAATAAACATAGAAAAAGCAGCACAAAATATGCACAGATATCACTGAAATTAAAGACAAAGAGAGGGGAATTCTTTCACCTTAATTATCTGTTCAAATGCTAGAGCAGATTGTAACATCATTGGCTTTTGACTCCCAATCATTTGTTGATCAATAGAATTATAGAAATGTGCCACCTGTAAAAAAAGGAGAGCTTAAACTTCAAGAAAAAATAAAAAGTCTTATGTCATCTTTGCCCTGCCTGTAGGGGTATCTCAGATATCAATGACACCTCATGTGAAATGGAATTGAAATATAAGTCAAACAAAAACAAATGTAGCATTGAGTGCAATCAGAAGAATATACCATCCACCCCCCAAAAGCCCAACACACACTTCCATTAAAATACTTGCTAATATATTTTCAGTTGAAAACTAGGAACGGCAAGGACAAGTTGCTACATTTTATGATAATTTTCTTTAGACATAATTATAAAAAACTGAGACTAAAACCAGGTAATCAACTAATTACTTGTCTTATTTTTGTATATTCATACAGTAACTTCATACGGCTTTAATACTATATTTCAAAAGAAGATAGATTCTGAAATTGTAAAACATATCTTTACTTCTGTTTTCTTTTATGGACTTAGGTAATTTGATCAAGACAGTAGTCACTTTCATACAGACAAGCACAGTGAAAAGCTTAACCACACAGACAGAAAAGACAGCACTGTAGAAAAGTTCAAGCTGGGAAGTCAGAACAGGAAGTTATTATGGCATAATAGTATTGTACCTGCTTGAGGATGACTGCCTGCTTGCAGAACTTTTGTGCAGTGTTTGCAGTATGCTGTATTTTAACTGGTATAGCAAACCCAAGTGCTGATAGCTGACGTACTTCTCTTAGCAGAGTCACCAAACGATCTGAGTAAAGTATGTTTAATGTTCCAGAAATGGGATCCAACTCCATCACAGGGCTATTAGCCTGGATACTGAACCAAAATCAATCATATTACTGAATATAATTTGGTATTTATCCTTTCTTAGGTGCATTTTACGGTACTATAACAAAGTATTCTAAACAGCTTGATTTCATTCTATTTTGTTTTTCTATGCTTATAACATTTCAATTTACTCAGAAATTATTCCAGTAACCACCAATGAAGATAAGAGAATTAACAACGCNTAACATTTCAATTTACTCAGAAATCATTCCAGTAACCTTTCCTTTAATTCAAAACCAATGAAGATAAGAGAATTAATAACGACTATCATTTTTGATTTCAAAATTTTTCTTGTTTGTGACAATAGTTAACATGTAACTCACAGCTAGACAAATTTCTCTGCATCCATCACAATCTCTCAAGCAGGCACTTTACCCACCCCAGTCTCCAGCACTGCAAAGCAGGGAGAAAATAATGAGGGAACCAATCTAAGAACCAGAACTTGCATCAATGGAGCATTTTGGTATTTCAGCCAGATGGTAGTAAGAACATCAGCCTATCTTCAGACGTTACTTCTCTTTTTTTTCCACTTTAGCAATGCTTCTACCACCACCCTCTAATAAACACTTCAGCCTTACTCATTTTTTTTCTTGTTTTTTTTCTCATCTCTTTTCTAGTTCCCATACCCATTGCATTGTAGGAAGCTACTTCTTTTCTTAATCTTTTAATTAACCACTTCATGTCTTTTAAAATCCCACAATAACAAAATTGTATGGTACTAGTAAACTAGATGACTGTTGATATATTTGAGTATTTTTATTAAAATAAAAAGTTTTCCCTTAAGTAACTCCTGCATCCTCTGTAACGGTGGACCAATTCTTTTCAGAGGAATTTTGCAACACTTCAACACTCAGAGTTGAAGACAGAAGTTATGTGGCCAATCAATTAAAACAAAAATTGTTAAAATACATATAATATATTTTAGTATCCCATACAGAAATTTGATTATTTTGGGGAAAAAAAAATCATGAAGTTTAAATTGAAATGCTTGTCCTTCTTTCATCTGCCATATGTAGACTGCAGAATTTCTTGGGATAAAAATTAATTCGTTACTCTACATGTGTCATCTGTATATCACAGCCATACTCTCATCTAGTTTCTATATATTATTACTACAAGGATTACAATATGTAACAAGTAAAAACAACAAGCAAACCAAACATGTCCTTCATTCCAGGTGCTAACAGAAACTTCAAGATTAGTTATTAATCTGCAACATTAGTTATTAATTAGTAATTAGTAATATTGTCCTCTATACTTTACCTTACCAAGCAAAACTGGCAGGATGATGAATAAATAGTTCTATTTCATCTCTCCATTCATTCTCAATCCTGTAATTTTTTTTACTTCCTTTGTCAAGTTCTAATGAATTACCCCACACTACAGACTCATTATTTAAAAAACAATATTTAAACAAGAGTGTCTTTACCAAAGTCCTGACTTGGGATTTGATAATTCTGACTGGATATTCCTAGACCAATCATCAAATTGTTCTCGCTCATATACTTTTAACTGTTCCAGAAAACAATCTGCACTTTGATGAAAAGTTTGGAATCCAGGTAAGTCAGAGAGAAGAGCCTCTGCCAGCTTGATAGAATCATCCACCTTAAACACAATAACAAAGAAAAGAAGCTTAACTTCCCAATATTCAATCAGAAAAGAAAAATCACCACAACAAAAATCAGTATTACAAAACATCCAAGTGGAATTCAAAAGCTGATTAGGGGGAAAAAAAACTGAATTCTGAACTGTGTCCCAGATGTTTGAATTCTCTTTACAGTAAATTGGGTTTGAATAAGCTGTCCACTGACAACACTGACAATGGCATCCAGCCCTATTAAGACATCCCAGGATATCCCACTCGGTCTTTAACTCTCTGTAAAGGTAGAGATCTCCCATCAGTCTTCTGTTTTACCTCTAAGGTCCATGACAATACTCAAAGGTACTTGAAATGGAATTTCACATCTACATGTGGACAAATTAAAACCCTAGTCAATACAATCAGTGGATATTTGAAAACAATTTAAAAATTTAGTATAGCCTAATGCAGACATAAAACTGACATACACCAGCTGAACCAGGCAAATAGTTATTCCGGGATAAGTAACTTCTATTTTCATTCAAATCTATAGTTACTGTAGACGGCACTTATGTTCACAAAAAACATTCTGGTTTTCACTGGTCAATGTTGACCAAGAAGTGTTCAAAGTTTCCTGCTAAAGTGTAAATACAAACCTATAAAAACAAGATAAATTAAAACAATTTACTACTACTATTACTGTAAATTCCCCGGAAGGCACAAGCTATTCTTTGATTTCAAGAAAACATTACAAGTGTTAGTAATAACAAGTGAGAATTAGGATTTCAGAAATCTGTGTATCTGTGAATCCTAAATACAATTTTTAAATGCAAACTGGAGGGTAAAATTTAACAAAAACACCTACTGTATGAATTTTGGTCTTTTTTTTTTTTTTTTTGAAGAGGTAGTTCAGTTTACAAAAAAAAGACTACATTCTGGGTCTGCTAATGAAATTCAAATTGGCAAGCAGCATCACTGATAAGGAATCTTGATTATATAACTCTTGGGAAGCCCGCAATTTTTCTGTGTGGAATTCCCCATAGAAATGTCAAATACCATGTTTTACATTCTATGATAAATCATGTGTAAACAGTAACAGAATCTGTTACCTTCAGTTCCAGCTGCTGTACCCATACAATATTATTGACAACTTCAGAAAGGTTCTTGCCTGACAGTGGTCCAGAAACATCACCAGGAACACCATGACATCGAGTTCCAAAGTCTGTCTCATAGTCTAACACATGCAAAAGATTCATTAGACCAGAAAGCTAATATAACAACTTTAGATCATTATTGCAGTTATAAAAATATACTAGGAAACCTGACATAATTCTAGAAGTAAATAAAGATCCTAGCATTCACAAAAAAACTAATGCAATTGAATACCTTTGACATAATCTTGAAGTGCTGCCAGCAATGTTTCCCTTTCAAAAAGCAATTCTTTGCTTATATTTGGGTGCTTTATCAGGTCCTTATGCTTCTGAAATATTTGAAGAAGCTGGAATATGAAGATTTTACTAAGTTATCACTTTGTCATGAAAATAATTAAACACAGGCTGACACCACCCAGTAGTGCTGTCTTTGGCTCCAAGTACTTACTCCTATCCCCTAAACTAAATAATTAGGAATTAAATAACTCCATCTTCAGGAAAGTTTTCAGACTACAGAATTACCCATACCTGCTGTGGACTGTCCTGAATTTCTGAAATAAACTTCTTCAATTTGCTTGCTATTTTTTGTTCCAGTGGTGCAATAATTCTTTCATACTGTGAGACTGCTGCTTTCCATAATGGCTAGAGATAATGAGTTCATGTGTTAGTTTGGGACTATATACATTGCAGAAACACACAGAAAGAATGTGAATAAATTAAAAATAAGCATTATACCTCTGTATAAGGATTATAGTGTACAGGATTTAGGCCAGCAAAGGGTTCAAACACATGGGATGGATGTAAAGAATTTTGTTCTCCAGCTGGCAAAAAGAACATAAGCTTTTCATGCAGTGTTCTAACAGTCAGCACCTA
Organism: Illadopsis cleaveri; assembly: GCA_013399915.1. Classification (NCBI taxonomy): domain Eukaryota; kingdom Metazoa; phylum Chordata; class Aves; order Passeriformes; family Timaliidae; genus Illadopsis; species Illadopsis cleaveri. Next base: position 656,014 of record VXBB01024220.1, on the reverse strand, counting down.
TGAGGGAAAAAAAAAGTGTTTGATATAACAAATGTATTTTTACATAAAATTTATATTTACAAGTACATATCTCTTTCCTTTTTACAAGACACTTTTGAAAGGCTCAGACAAACAGGTTATGGAATACTATCTGACCCTAAAAAGACTATGAAAGACTCTTTTAATTCCATTTTTTAACTTGAAACAATGCTGTTTAATTCTGTGTCTAATGAAACTAATGTGTGTAATTCAAATCTCTACCTCATCAAGACGGTGGCCTAGTTTGGCTATCAATTCAGGGAAATATTTCTCATTTTTCCATGGATGTAGAGCGTAATGTTGCCATAGTTGCCCAGTTAGGTATTCACAAGCTGACACCCACTGTTCACAAACCAAGATACCAGCCTGTATATTTTCTTTCACACTGTGGAAAGTATCCTCCCACAAATTCAAAGTTGCTAATTTTCTCTGAACAAATCTACCTAGTGAGCCACCTAGAAGACAAAAAAGTATAAAAAAACCTAGATGTTATGTTTTTATAAATAATTCCTTTGAAGTTACATTACATTCCAATCACATTTAAAAAAAAACAGTGTAGTGTCTTGATTTAAAGCCACACAAATGCAGCAATAACTGATTATTTTGTTTCAGATTCAATAAATCTCAAATCTCCAAGGTAAACAGAAGTTGGTCCAACATGTGAAGTTGATGGATTTGGATTCTGGATTCCACACACAAGCACCTGTCTTCATCAGCAGCAATGGCTGCATCTGGCTGCTCCCCACAACTCTTCCTCTCTCTCTCTCACACACACACACACACACACACATCTGGCAGGAGCACACAAACTCACTGTCCTATGCCTGTCCCCAAACATGGGGCTGCTGTCAAGAGAATGAGAGAAGAACCTCTTTGCACATCCTGCTCTCACCTCCACACAGACTGAACCAACCTTTAATGTAGTTTATGTAAATAACTTTTCTCCTCTGAGAGAAAGACAGGGAGTCAAACAGAAGCATGACAAATCCAGCCCACAGGCTTAAAGGTGTCCAACTCCATCTTCTATCCATCACCTACCCAAGCATGTGTGAAGGCATCTACCAGAAATGGATGAATTACTGCATACTAGAAGGCAAATAATATTCATGGATCATAATTACAAGAAGTAAGCACCTTCATGCTGTGGGCTGTTATTGGTGCCTTTACAAGGAAGAAAGGCTCTGCTGAAGGAATCATTCTACTTTTCTCAACTGGTTGTTTAATAAAGACTGCATAAAGGTTTACCTGTCACATCCAAGAGATTATGCATGCGAGACTGTGGATAAGGATCATGTTCTGTTTGTCTCCACACACTATCAAAAGCATCCTTGGTAGCCTCCACCAAATCCACAATTTCAAATAATGAGAGAGTATCCAAGTTGTAATAATCCTAGAAAAAAAATATCCTTAATACGTTTACTTTGCAAATAGTATTGTCTAAACATTTACACTTTCGTGAAGCTGCCAAGTGGCGTAGTTTCCTGAGATTAACTGCATAACAGAATATGTCATAACCCTCTCAAAAAAACAAGCATTTGTGTAATTTTATTCATGTGAAGTATTCATTGCTATCTGAAGCATTATTCAAGAAAGTGCTTTGTGTGCCAAAAGTGTGCATAACAGCATTAACAGTGGCCTTTTCATCTCATGAGTCAATCCCAATTCACAACTGTAGCATACAGTTGTATTTCTACAGCAGCTCCTAGTGTTCAATGATCAAATCCACTCCCAATCAAATGCTGGCATTCCCATGCACCACTGTCACTACAAACTATATGAATATCATTTAAAGTAAAATTCTACCTAAGGAAAAATAACTAAATAGCTACATGTTCATACATTTGGAAATAGTGTACATATACTGATGTATTTTCATAGGAAAAGTGGTTTTTTACTAAGTCTAGAAATACATCACTGATCACACAAAATAAAACATACTTTTGCAATGTCCTCAAATAGGTCTCTAAAATATGAAGCTCTCTCTTTACTACATCCTTTATTTCCATGATGAGCACATTCTCTCCAGAACTGAAATTCATCTGTTGGTGTAAGTATAGCTGCAAATAAAATAGAAAATAATTATATATGAAATAAATGCATGTTTATAAAGTATGTTCAGCCAGAACATACTTTCTAAAGCAAATTTTTACATATGGTTATGTAAATATCCTTTAACTTCTGATCCTGACTAGATGCAGTATACAAGTCAACTCTGGTCTTCTGGCATGATCACAAGTAATTCCAGTCTACTAACAACAACCAGTTATATTTCATACTGTGCAATCACTGGGAAACCTAAACATTCAACCTGTAAATCAATTCTTTACTCCAAATTCAAAATTAACTATAAAAGACATAATTGCAAAACAAACCTCGCACATCATCTTCACTGAATTTTTTTCCTGTGTAACTAGTGTCTGATCTTCTGAGAGCAGTACTCAAGCCAGCTTCAAGCTCACTTAAAAGTTTCTGGAGCTTGGGATCAAATGCTTTACTCCACTTCTCATCCTGTAATGAAAATTTCAAAAACTATTATTCACATGATAGAGCAATTACTGTTTTCTTCCCATTAATATTTTAAAAAAATATAAAATTCAGATAAAGCACCAACCACACAGTGGGTAACTGTAGCATTTTTTTTCCCTAAAGTCAAGGAAAGGCACCTCATTCTTTTCATTTAACAACTAAGAATAATACTATAAAAACCATTTTTATCACAAAATCAAAAGTCAATCATCAGGTTTATAAAGGCACCCTGAGAGTGAGCGAGCTGTTTCTCCACATTAACCAACAATGGCCAGTGTACTCCAGTCAGGCATGTGTATGACCAGAATCTTCCTCTCATCCTTACTGAGAGGAGCTTAAGTACTTTCTCTAATTTAGAAATCATAACTATCACCCATTGCATAATCTCCTCAAATATTTTGGTTTCATAACATAAAATATTTAGCTCAGAATAGGTAACATCCTATTGAATTCCAATGCCTCAACATAAATCTACAGAACATTTCAACTAGTATACTGCTCACCTCCAGTAACACTGGTGCAAACACTTGTCGTACAGCTTGATAAAGGGTGTTGATTGGTGAATCTAGCATAGATGACACAAGAATGTTACTGTGAAGATTATCTTCAGTAATTACGTCAGGCCTCAGCTTAAAGAACACCAACACATTATTCTTTGAATCAGTAGCTTCAATCTGTAACAATCAAGAAAACAGGATTTGTTTAGAAAGCTGTTACTGACTGCTATACTATATACACCATTTACACAAACAATTTGCATCAAGAAAAAAACTTAAAACACCATATTTCTCCCTCTTGGCTCTTATAAAAACATGGTACTATTTGATTTGCACAGAAAATTAAAATTTTTATGATACTCATATCTGAGTCCATAGGAATCTGACTTCCAACATCAAATACATAAAACCTTCTACAGCATATAATGTCTGTAAATATCATAATTTCTTACCATATTTTGAAAACTCCACTTACAACTTTATCTAGACAAAACAGAAACTCTGTCTTTTGCCTAGAGAAATTAAGCATAAAGCCTATTTTTTTTAATTGTACTTTTACACTACAAACCTTTGGGAATATTTTGCTATATATTTTAAATATTCTGTATGGTTTTCCTGAGTTTGTAAATACGTTATCCATAGATTTCTCAAGAACAGAGACAGGCATGCTCCTTCATCCGTAAAATCATAAATTGCAACATGAGTAATGTTCCATCCACAGCCCAACTTATAGGTAAAGTTCCAAAAATTGCCATAAAGTAATTACTGAAATTATTTGTGGCTGAGGAGAATTCATAGAATAGGAAAATTTATTCAACATCTGAAAAATTAATAGCAAAAAGATATGCCAAGTGAAATCTCAGACTCTGTGCAACAGTAAACATCTGTATACTATTTTTCTGTTAAAAGAAACAAAGGCTAGTAAGAACAGCTTTCAGTTTTATTGGACAGTATCAGTTTTACTTTCTTATCAAGTCTTTAGCCCAACACTTACATAGCTTCACTGAGACAACAAAGTAGAGAATATAGCACCAGTATGTATCTGATCTTCCAGAGCTGCTGAAAGCTGCTTCATATTTTAGACAATGGCACTTCAGCATCCCCAAAAACTAGTATGCATATATGTTCATTCTTGCCTGAATATAGCATGCACTAGATAACCAAGGAGTTATGCAAGTTATTGGTCCACACTTCACATGTTGAGGACTCCTTACATGCATCTTCCTTGTGTGAAGCCACTGACATAAGAGACACCAAGTCCCTGGTCACTGCAGAACGACAAGTCCCATGTCAAGACCCACACCTTGACTGTACACTCCGTGTGGCTGGCACCACACCATGCCCTCCCTACATGGTGACACTCAGTGCACATCACACCCCATGGCAGCAATCCCAAGGGTCACTTGCTGAACACGAGACTCAAGGCAGGACATTTCACACAATGAACCTCAGATTTGCTCACAGGTGGACACATCAATTTGAAAAACGCATGTTTTGGACAAAAGCCCGCCTTGGATTTGTCAAATATACAATATACAGCACAATAAAACTGCACCAACATGGGCGCAACCCGCTAACAAACATATTGTCACCTGACCATATGGTCTTCATGGACTCTGGTGACAGTGTTCTGGTTTCAGCAAAGATAGAGTTAATTTTCTTTTTAATAGCTGGTACAGTGCTGTATTTTAGGTTTAGTATGAGAATAATGTTAATATCATACTGATACATTGGTTGTTGCTAAGCAGTAATCACTGAAAGTCAAGGACTTTTGAGTGCTTCATGATCTACTAGTAAGGAGGACACAAAAAGCTGGAAGGCAGCATGGCCAGGACAGCAGACTCGAACTGGCCAGAGGGATATTTCACACCGCAGAGAATCCTGCTCAGTGTATGAACTGGGAGGACTTGATCGGGAGGCAACGATTGCTGCTAGGGGACGGGCTGGGCATCAGTCAGTGGGTGGTGAATAACTGCATTGTGCATCTCTTGTCTCTCTTTGGTTTTGGTCCCCTCTCTTGCCCCTTTTCATTACACTTTTTGACATCATTATTAGTGTATTAGTACACAGCTGTTATTATATTTTATTTTGTTTCAGTTATTAAACTGTTCTTAATTCACCGCGTTCTTTTCTTTCCGATTCTTCTCCCCGCGGCGGGGTGGGGGGACAATGAGTGGTACTTATCTGCCGGCTGGGGTTAAACCACGGGAGCCGCCAGCAGCTTGCAACAGAGACAGAGAGCTGCACAGATATTCGCAGGAGGGTGATGTCCCCAAATCTGACACCACCACTTACGGCCACCAAGCCTGGGCTGACTCTGGGCTCTGCATCTCCGCTGGCACGGCGGGATGCGGCGGACACGCGGGGCCCGCAGGCGGCGGACACTACGGTACCTTGTTCGAGGCGCAGAGCTGCGCGCCCGAGTACTGCACCACGAGCAGGAACTCATTGCCGTCGTCGAGGAAGCGGCTCAGCTCCGGACGGGAATGCAGCCCCGCGGCCAGGGCAGCGGCACCGCCCGCCGGGTCCAGCCCGAAGTAGTTGGCAGCCGTGGCTGAAATAAAGCGCTTCCTCCTGTCTCCCTCCCCGGCCATGGTGGGGCACCCCGCTTGGCAGGATCAAGGCAGGGCCGGATCCAGAACGCCACGGGAGCACATGCAGACACTGGCGGGAGAAGACCCAAAGGGTTCACGGCGGGAAGGACGGC
>VXBB01024220.1:626376-648919 GCA_013399915.1 Illadopsis cleaveri | reverse complement strand
TTTCAGTGAATTGGAAGGATTGGTCAGCACACTGGAAAACAAGAGCAGGAAAGGTTTCTCTAATAAATACAGGAGTCTAAAGCATCTTTTTCATTAACTACTGTAAAAAGATCACTTTATGCCGTGATACCCAAAAGTTGCTGTTAGAATGATAAGCCATTAGTGTGGTGCAGCAGGGGTTTACAATGTAATTTCCCCGAAGTAACTGCCTGCTTCATCTATTAGACCTTGTTAAGTATGGCAGTAAAGTAGTAGTTACTACTAACGTCCTGAGGACATGAGGATACAAAGGACTTGCGAAATCAACACTACGGGAATGGCTGTTGCAAAAAATTGTGGCGTATGGCCTTTCTCTTAGGCTGGCCGAGCTTGAGTTTAGAAGTACCCAGACTCTTATTTAGTTATGACTGTTCATTTTGGGTAGCTACTCCAGAGCTCACTTTCTGTGGTCATTGACGACCTTGTAGTTTCAGTCAGTTTATTCATTGCCTATAAATAAGTGGTTTTGTGCCAGCATTGTCCTCTATACCACTCTACTCCCTCATGGTTCTGCCTCAAAGTATATTTGGAGGGAATGCTTCTGTTTTCTCTTACTTTATTTTGTATTCTTTAAAAGGCTGAATTCTGGTTTGTAATACTAACTTTCAGTTTCCTTGCTCATCTTAGCTCTTGTTTGCATGTGTTCAGTTTCAGTTTGTCTTTCTGGACCACTGTTAACTGAAATTTTATGATCTTAATTTCTTTTACTTAAAGTGTTTTCATAGCACAAAAAAAAAACCCCAAAACCAGATTCTACAGGGAGCTAGTTGTTGGGCAAAAACTATGACGTAAGTCAGAGTTCATGCCAGGTGATCAGAAAATGTTAGATGCACAAGCATTTTTGGCATTATGTTCTTACACAACAATTTATTGGTAATATTCTTTAGTAAAAGCAGTGATTACAACTAGATCTATGTTAATCTGGATAAAGCCAATGAGCAATAGCAGACCATATGACTCTGGCCTCTTTCTGGTGGCTTGAGTTCCTAATGCCAGTTGGATGGATGGATGAATGTTTGTAGGACGCCTTTAATTCTAGCTTTCAGCACAGAAGGCTTCTTAGAGTGCTGCGTTCTTTTCCGGTGAAGCTAAAAAAGATACATGGGGAGTTAAAGTTGTTCACCCCTCTCAGAATTGAGCTATTCTTCTCCTGCTTGACATTTTAATTTTAAAATTGCAATGTGGGAGCTGCATAATTTTAAATCCTCTCATATGATTAGTTCTCACCTCATTGTTAGAAATAACCTTAGCTTGTTCTAAAAGTCTGTAATTTGTGTCTGAAAGGAGGATGCATTGAAAAGGTGTTGCAGCTCCTTACTGACTGAAGATGCCTTTGTGTAGTTGGTGTTTTTACTGGAAGAAATTCTATGCATTCTTTTAATGAATGATGAATTAGAGAATTCACTTCCTAGGCAAACTGGGTTGTGTGTTACATAATGAAGACAATGAAGGGGGGAAGCTGTGTGTGGTGAGCAGTTTCAGTGTTGCCACAGATTGCACGCTACTATTCTGGTAAATGTACCAAATATCTATAGAATTTGCAGATTCTTAATTATGTGTACAATGTAAACAAATTCACCAAGTTTTTTTCCCTAATTTGGATAGTTAACTATAAATAGCCTGACTTTTAAATATGTCAAACTCTGCAGCTTCTGTTGACCTTAATGGGATCTGTGCATGTTCAGCACTCTTGAAGATCATGCTGCTTATTAGAGACCTAACATTAAATGCCTGTATGTATAAATATAAGTAGAGAATAAGGCATTTGAATTACTGAGGAGTGATATTTTGGCCATCTGTATGGGATTTTTTTTTTAATTTAATATCTACAAGATAACAGTACTTCTGCATTTCAGGAAAAGTAATAGGTGCAATAAATTGGGCTGTGAGATGGTTGAAATCTAAAGGTAGTTTTATGTTCTAACAGGCATTGAGGATGACAGACTATTGCGTTTTATGAACTTCACTGTAACTGTAGATGTATATTGACCTTGTGAAACAATTTAAATAGATTAATAATAAATTTTGTGTAATTAATTTTTCCTGTTTTTCACGTCTCATTAAAATAACACTGTTCATCCCTGTGTTTCTATTTGCTACTGCAGATCACAAGCATCTGGTAAAGTAATAAGTGGAGAGGAACACTTTTCAAGCAAGAAGTGCCTGGCTTGGTTTTATGAATATGCAGGTAATATGCAATGCATTCATGTTTAAAACTACACGGTTTTGTTTTAAATAAAGCAATAGATCAAATACTGCTTTGCCTCTTGCTTTTTTAATGCTGATGTAGACATAAAAATATGTCCATATTTGCTTCCTTATAACATGCACTTGAATTAGTATAGCTTTTATTATTACCTTCTTGGTATTTGTTCTTTCTGACTTATTTTTCTTTACTCTATGCTTTATAACTTTAATATGAAATAACATGTTGAGCAGTACAGTGTTGAACCAGGATATACTGAGTGATTCTACTTCTGGCTTTGAAATTGTCAAGTAGAAGTCAGGACACTGAGAGATCATTCAGATTGATGCCTATGTATCTAGCTATGTCTTTATGATCATATTGGAAGGCTAATGTGATAGGTCATGATTTAAGCTCCTTGGATTTATGTTTTACAAAACAAAATAATAGAGGTTTGTACTGTTTTTTCCATCTGAGTATTTGAACTAACATTTTTGATATTCTAAATAACAAATACCTCATTCCAAAAGTATTTAAAGTAGCCTCTTTCAAGTACCTCCCAATTGCCTTTGAATAGCTGCTTTCAGTGAACGTGCAGTGTATTTTGCAGAATTTATTGCACTATTTTACTGCTATTTATTTACTAGTTATATGATTTCTGAACTCAGGATTTCTAAGTTGTTATTAATTTCTTGTCTAGTCCCTACTTAAAGTCCATCATAACTGCTTGGTGATTAAAACTCATTAATTGCCAGATCTTAGTATGGAGTGAGCTGCTAATTTATCTGACAGCAATTGGTTTGAGTATATTTATCAGGATTCATATTTTCCTTGCACTCTTTTCACATCAATGAACTACTCTTGTTTATAGTATTTTTTCTACTCTTCTGGAGTAGAGTCTTTCCTAGGGAAATAATAATTCAAATTTAATTTTCTTGTGATAAATGTTAAGATAAATGTTACAGAATTAATGTCTGTAAATTTTGTCTTTGTTGTTGAGTCAGGAATTGAATGTAGGAGGTTATAGTTTTAGTTAACCAGTAATCAAAAAATGCTACGTTTCCAGCATGAGAGAATTCCAGTTAAATTATATGCAATATGAGATAAAATGTTTCCATTGAAAGATAAAACTAAGCACACACACATATCTATCTATCTATCTGATTTCTGGACCAGAAACACTGATTCAAGCTTTTACTTGTCATTACCAGTGAACCATTGTATGTGTTTCTCTTAATAATTTGTTTGGGGTTTTTTTCCATAGCATTTTCTATCTAACACTGTTTGGCCTTGCTTACCTAGGCAAAATGTTCTTTGCAATATTTTTCAAGAGGTAGGAGCTCATGATCTTAAGTGTCAGTTGCATTTTATTTTCCTGTAAAAGTTGCCATTCTCAATAGTTTTTATTGACAATATTCTTATCTCAGAGTGAGTAGTTATTCAAGGACATTGTTCAGACTCTTAAAAAGGCTTCTGCTTATTCTGGCAACAGATAAAGTGGAGACAGGTATTATCAAGGACTCTGCTTATTATAAGTAGCAAAATTTGCTAAAAAGTATAAAATGGTATGTGATTTTGGAAGCTAAAACCTTTGCCATTTACATGAGTTCATTCTCACTAAATGTTAATGTAATGATCCAAGACACATCAAAATACTGCATTGACAGGGCTTTTAATAATATTTGGCTGCCCAGTTGGAGTCATTTTTGGATCAGGCTTAGTCAAAATAACTGAAACCAGAGAGTGATTAGAGGAACAAAACACTCTAGAGTGTGTCCCTATGCACTCTTTAAATGCACTATTTTGCTGCATTTTAGAGACTTGTGTTAAAATGTAGAAATGAGAGCATAACACTAACTGTGTGGTCCTAATCAATCTGTTTCCATTGGAGCTCTAAACCTTATTTCTGTTTTGTGTATAGCTAACATGCTCATGTTATCACTTTATTATCACTTTGTTTATATTACTCAGCATCATAAAACTCATTTTACGTTATTTGCAGATTCATCCTCCTCTGTGTTAGTGTAAACCTATAATGTTAGCACCATCAAAAGAATATCTGTAATAGTCGCTCAGACAGAATAAGATTTTTTTTATTGCTGATAAAATAATTCTTCTAAGAGCATTATTCCTAAAGTAACTTCAGCAGAGAGTAGCAGTACCAAAATTGTCTTAAAACAATTAATTGCCTGCCACAGTTACCGGAGTTGAGCTGCGTCGATTGAAAGCTCAATGGAGTCTTTTGAAAACTCGGATACAAAACTAAAATGGCTCATCTGCTGTCACAGGGAGGCAGTGCACAGCACAAACATTCTCATGTTGCACATAACATACATGTCTGCACAATTGCACTTGATGGAATAGTTCTAGCTCTAAAAGCTACTTAATAATGTAATTCAATGTTTTTAGAAATACTTTGGGTGCAATTAGCCTAATTATTGTGTGCAACCCTTGTGAGCAGTGTATGTTACTTAGATTTCACTCTGGTGTGTTTTTCGCTTTGAAGGTCCTGATGAAGTTGTAGGCCCTGAAGGAATGGAAAAATTCTGTGAAGACATCGGTGTTGAACCTGAAAATGTAAGTTTCTTTCACAGTGCTAGTAACACCTAAGAGAATATTAGATAAGGTTTAAGTTCTGTGTAAAACTCTAACTCCGCAAAGCAGAGAGTTTTTCATCTTCCTGCTTGTAGGAGCTGCTCTAAGCTATTTCAGCTGAATACATCAATTATACTTTGCAGGGGAGTTATTATACTAATACTCAATTTTCAAAAATTGAAATGAAGGGAAAAATTGCATGTAGCTGAATTTTTTAATGGCAACAAATATGAAGACCAAGCATGTACCACAATTGCTGGAATGTTTGAATGCTTTGTTCTTGGACATTAGTAAATGAGCCTTTTCTCACGTACTGACTCTTTTCCTCCCCTTATTTTTGTTTCCCCCAGATTATTATGTTAGTTTTAGCCTGGAAACTAGAGGCTGAAAGCATGGGATTTTTTACCAAGGAAGAATGGTTAAAAGGAATGACCTCATTACAGTAAGAGTGTTTTTACATATCTAATAGAACGTTCTAATTTTATGATTGTACCTATAACTTAACTATTCTTGCTCTGTTTCATGTATGTTGGAAATAAGACACAAAAAAAGCTGGCTTTTAGGTCTTGTTTTGGTCCACAACTGCAAAATTAATCTGATAGTCCATTCAGAGGATTAAGTTATTATCTAAACCCAGTTAAGTCAGGTTTTGTTGGCTTCCTTTTCTTACAAAAATATGTTAAAATATCATTCTAGTTAGCAGACATAAATAGGTAGACCTGGAGATGCACATAAGTATATCTCAGCACTGATATTCTGGAAAGATTTTACTGATTTCTGAGCTTTAGAGATGAAGACTGCATGGATAACAATTTTGGCTATTAGTATTATTTATTAGATGCATGTCGAAGCCATGCTTAATGCTTAGGTTAAATAACACCTTTTAAGTTTATAAAATAACTTCATGCTCTTTCTATTTGCATTTGAATTTTTGGTGAGATAATGCCCTGTTTAAAGAAATTATTTCTTTCATTAAAGTAATCAGGTTTTTGCGAGGCTTAGTTCAGTTGTTACTTTTTGTTTGTTCTTTGTGTAACTACTTTTGGTACCCTGGTGTTTTAAGGGTGACTTGTTATGACACTGCATTCAATATTACAAATAGGGAGTTACTCTTGCAGCTAGAACATAGTGAGAAAAAGGTGCTGATTTACCCTTGCCCTAGTTTGTTTTGGGAAATTGTATCAGGCAGATACCCTCTGGTTACTCAGAACTATGGAGTAAGTGACTCTGGACTGACTCTCTTAACTCTTAATTGATTTGGGATCAGGCTTCTGATAGATGCCTTGATTATTTTGTGACTTTCACCAGAAATTTAATAAATTAAGAGCTGGAATGATCAAATTGCTTGAAATTCAAGATGACAGATTAAATTCTGGGTGCATGATTTTTCAGATGCAATGAATAAGTATTGGTCACTTGCCTGAAGTACTTATTTTTTATGCCCAAATAGAAGCTTTCAAGAGTTAGCCAATATCACAGAATGCAAGCACAAAGATGTGGGAAATCAGGCACCTGTTCAGAGCTGATGTTTTAGACTTTGTTTCTAATAATTTGCTGTGACTGGAAATCTTCTGGTTCTTTTCAGAACAGAGCTGGTTGTGCTGTAGTCTAAATGTGTTTAGGACTGAAAATAGAGTGCTGCTGTGCGTTTTCATAGAAACAGGCTTCTGGTGAGAGCACTTGCCTAAGACTAAAGCAGTTAATGTATGTTTTGCTCCCCCTGTTCTCTGGCTAAGGAGCTGGGTGAAGCAGAGAGGCTCACATAACACAGCTCAAGATCTATTGGCTGAAAAAGTCGTGTGGGTTTTGGCTGGGAGTGAGCAAGCGGCTCTGTGGCACTTAGTTGCCAGCTGGGGTTAAAACCATGATGAAAGAAAATATAAACCTGTAGACTTGTGCTGTTATTGCTTACTGGGAAGGGAGGATCATATTATGGGATTCCATCTGGAATGGAGTTGTCTATTTTCTCCTGAAAGGTTTGAGAGAAGTTTGAAGGAAAAGGTTTTTACACTTAAAACAGTAAAGTATTACACATGCTTGCACAGCTTATTTTTTTTCTTTTAATTTTTGAATGAAGAAATTAAAAGCACTAAAACCCCAGAGTATGTTCTAGTCAGAGTTCTGTTATAGAATCCTTATTTCAAAAGATACGAAATGTCACACAAGGTAATTGCATGAGCAGGGTTGGGTAGAATTCAACTCAATAGTAATATACCTAAATGTTTGGTTTATATGCAAGAGCTGGATTTCTTAAACTCTTATTGCAATCTTTTAAGATCCAGTCAGTGTAATGGAGCCTAGGGGCGTATCCAGCTTGCCCTAAGACCTAATGACTGGTCATCTGAATTGCTCTGAGAGGTTGCTTGGTCCGCTATGAATGGCAACACCTGAAGTTTAGGACCTCTCTCTCTAATCTACAGTTAGATGGCAGCATTTGGGTGCCTGAAATGACATTCTCTCTGCATGTTGTTTTGTAATACACTGGTGAGGTTTGCTGTTTAGAGATGAGAAAAATAAATGTGTGGTAAGATAGGTACTGTCAAAATGAAGGTGAATTGAACCCTAAATAGCATCATACAAGAACTAAGCAACTTAGACTGGAAGGTTTCCAATATGTTTTGAAGGTAGGATGAATTCTGCCACATATATATGTGTGTGTGTGCATATCCATATATATCTATGTACATATGCAAGCTCTCTTCATAGCAGAGAGAATCAAGTACCTCTGCTAGACAGTTTATTTCAGCTACTTTAAATACCTCCTTAGGATGAAATATACTAACACTAAATGCTGTTGATTTAATGTTTGTATACATCTTACTGATTTTTCTTTTTAGTAAAAGATAAGCATATGAATAGTTATGAAATATAAAACATTGGAATATCTGAGTAGGAGTTAATGAATCATCACTTTGTCCATGTTAGCTGGGCCTCAGATGATCTCTTTACCTCAACAGAAACTAAAATACTTCCACTTTGTGATGCTAATTTGAGTTTTGTTAAAAATGTGACATAGGGATGAGAAGAAAATGTAGTAAGCTAATGTCTGATTTTGTTGATCTTGAGGTAACACTATTTAATGCTATCTTTCAGTAAAGACAGTTTGAGAAATTGTATCTTTTTCTAGTGTGTCTACAGGAGTTTAGTTTTAATTCACTTGTGCTAATTAGAAGGTTGTTCTGATTATCAGGAAGATTATTCTAAGTATGGGTGACCTCAGTCATCTATTTTATGGTGCAACAACACAAGCAGCTGTATCTCCTTAAAAGAGGAGTTTGACAACTCCTTGCCAATCTTTTTGGGAGGGAAGTCAGTGGTTAGGTAGAGAAATGGCCTAAACAGCTTTAACAGAGACATGTCAGTGTGTTGGGATCCAGACGGTGGTGCTGGTCTGAGCATGATCTGTTTGGTTATAAATGTACTGATAATAAATTGCTTAGGAGTCTTGACACTTAATAATTGCTCATTTTCATACCAACTTTTTCAGAAGAATCAATTGTGTATTAAAATACACATAGCCAATTATATAGTAGACTAGCTGGCATTTTACTTTGCACTAAGATTTATGATTATTTGAACAATTTTAGCAAAGTAGTTTGTAAGAAATTTAAACATACTGAAATTTGTGTTTACCCATGACATAGTGAGTAATCTCAGTCAAATTATATTTAACAAAATGTGCAGTAAACCCACTATATGTCACTAGTGCACTAAAAACTTGAGCATTTAGGCAGATTAAATATGTAGATTTGTCCTCAAATGTGTAGAACATTCTGTTGGAAATATGAAGCTTTGAACATAGAAGAGATATGAATAAAAAATATGATGCCTTTCTAGTACAGCATAATGCCATTTTAAGAGTTAAATAATAGAATACAGACCAATTAGATGGCTGAAGACAAAAAAAGTAATTTTATCTTTAGTTGAATTTACCAAAGCTCATTTAACAACCATTCTTTTCAATTTGTTATATGCTTTGTCACAGAATATACTAGTTGTCATCTGAATATGTGACCTAATTAGCTAATATTATTTATTTAGTACCAGTGTTGGCTAAGACTCAGTGCTGCTTTAGGTAGGTGCTGCTAAAGACAAGAAAAAATAATAAAAGTTGCATCAGTTGGAATTGCAACGTTTCTCTTGTCGCAGTCTGGAAGAGACAGACTGACAGACAACTGTGCACACACAGGCTGGCAGATCTGAGGAACAGGAAGTATCAGCTGTGGGCAAAGTGCAGCATCAAAGCACAGCATCTCAGCAACCTGCAGTACCCCTGAAGGGCCCTTGCTGGGGGCCTGTGTGACAAGTCCATGTGGAGCTGTTAGAGGTGCAAATGTATTCTCTGAGAGGCAGGCTGCCAAAAGGGGGACACGTGACCAAAGGAACTATTTATGTACTGCTGCATTTCTGAAAGTATGCTTCTTCACGAAGGATACAAGGCAAGGTAGATTTTTTTTAATTTATTCTTTTTTAGTTGTGGCAGCTTTTTTATAAGAATAAAATATCCTGTTATAATTGTTCTATTGAGTGAGTGTTTTCTGGAGGATTAGCAAGGTTAAATTGCATTCTCCTTTGCCATTGTTGGTGAATCTGACCCATTTTCTATTTGGAAACAAAATTTCTTGCTGAGTAAAGTACAAGGAGATCTTTCTGCCAAAGACTTATTTTTGCCAAAGCTTTATCCTGTTGACTAGTGGACCTGTACGTTCTCATACAGCCTTTGATTTTTCAGTTGAATAGCTACTGACTAATTCAGGTGATTAAGGTTTTATCAGAGCTTGCATTTATCAGTCATTAAACATGAGCAGGCTAGTATGTTTTGCAAAGTGCCTGCTCAATCCTGCCATTTGTAAACACACACTTCAAAACTACGTGTTTAGGGTTTGCATTTTCCCATATTATTTACAGCTGGATTTTACCCCTTAATGCACACTGAATGATGTTTTCGTCAAATGTTCACAGTGACTGGAAGATAAGATTCTGCTGGGTATGGATATAGATTGCAGAGTTTGGAATTAAAAGACTATTGTTTTTGTGAGATGTGAAGCATGCACTTTGTATTATGTCGCTGATACATTTAAAACAAAAACTTGCTTACAGAAGCCAGCATTCATCATTTCAGTAAGCTGCAAATGTTGAGCATATTCATTATTCTTTAAGTCAGTTTCACATTATTACTCCTGTATATGTAATGGTTGCAATTTGGTGATTTTAATTTTTTGTTTGCTGACTTTTTTTTCATTGCCTAAATGTTGTGTTTTGTACTCCTAATGTTTTGGGTTTTGTTTTTGTTTTGTTTTTTTTTTTAAGGTGTGACTGTACAGAAAAATTACAGAGTAAATTTGACTTCTTACGGTCACAGTTGAATGACATTTCATCCTTTAAGAATATCTACAGATACGCCTTTGATTTTGCAAGGGTAAGACTGCTGTAATGTTAGGAAAGTTCTGACTTTTATTTATTCCACAAGCTTGTGCTTGATTGGTTTCTGTGCTTTCTTTATTCAACCTTAGGAAAAAGACCAGCGAAGTCTTGATATTGATACTGCAAAGTCCATGTTAGCTCTTCTGCTCGGGAGAACTTGGCCACTGTTTTCAGTATTTTATCAATACCTGGAGGTACAAGTTTCCTTGACTTTGTGAATGTTGGCATAGTAGTTGGACTGTTCTGTGATAATACTGTGTTTATTTTACTCAAGGATGTATCTATATTGCTCTCTTTCCCTTGCTCAATATGCTTATGAAAGAGTGATGTTTTTGTATGCATCACAGATCCTTATCTTCCTTCCTGTGCCCCAGCCCCTTTTCTTACCAAAGGCAACTAAAATTCCATCTTGGTTGTACTGTAAATACAAATTTAAAGGTCAGTAGCAGAGCCCCACTTGTCTCTTCAGCTGCATCTACACTGCATTTCAAGTTTGCTTTGTGCAGATACAGTGTGTCGATACCTTGATCTTTGGCTCTCTCTGGAAGATTTTGGTCAGCTCAGCTGCAAGTGACTGATTAAAGTGAACAGATGTAGGTTATGGAACACATTAGGTTCGAGACTATTCCCTGGCTTCAAAACAGTACTAACACTGCGAAGTAGATGTCCTTATGATCATAATGTATTGTACCCTGGAGAAAATATATATATATTTTTTAAACAGTTCATTCTGGAAATATATCTGAGCTAGATATGCCCCACTTCAGGGCAAGGCAAAAATATACCAGTTTTTGAAGCTTAGAGTGGTGACTCACTGATTTCCAGGTTTTGGGAAATTTGATTCTGCTCTGATCTTCCAAGACATCATTTTATGTAGTTTCATAACTACGAAATATGTTAATGTGTAGTATTTTTTTTTAATGGAAATTGAAGTAAGTAATAGCCATTTTTACCCATTAAATTGTTTGTTAAGGTCTCATTGAAGATAAAATGACATAAATGAGATGCAGGAGTACCAAATGCCACGTGACACTTTAATATTTTGAAATTACTTTTCCTAGCAATCGAAGTATAGAGTTATGAACAAGGATCAGTGGTACAATGTACTAGAGTTCAGCAGGACTGTCCATGCAGATCTTAGCAACTATGATGAAGATGGTGCATGTAAGTATTCTTAATGTTTTGTTTATTCAAATATTAGCGAGAATTTTAAAATTACATAAAACAAATTTCTGTAACAGAAACAATACTGTGAGGTACAATTTTTTTTTCCTCCAACAATGTATAGAAAAACAGCCCTGATAACCATCCATCTTCAAGCTGCAGATATTAATTGTTCTTAATTGTATGTCAGGGGTATAGTATGTCAGTAGTGTGATGGTTTACTTGAGCCGGCTTGTATTCAGTGAGGATCTAGTGAAGATGCTTGCTGCATGCAACTGTAGACTTGCAAATAGAATTATGAACAGCAAACTCTCACTTTGTACAAGTATATAACAAACTCTATCTTAACGATTTTTGCCTACCTGCTGGTACTTGGGCCTGAACTCTCCACCTGGCTGGTAGTCAATCATACCATGACTGAATTGCCTAAGTCCCATTTTGGTCCATGTTCTAATTATTCACAATTTTGAAAACTTTAGGAAGAAGGAATTAGTTGTGCTCATTTACAAGATGTATAAGATTATTTATATGCTTTCCATTCAGTTCACTCCACCTGTCAGATATCAGGAACACTTTTTATGATAATTCCATATAGTGTTTTTTGTGTACTTTTTATCCTTATTGGATTGGAATGATTGTACTAATCCATGCGTATTTTACCATAGGATGGACATGGATGTTTCCTAAACCAGTAGTTTTAACCCTCATACTTCAAAAGAAGGTGTTTGAAAGACATTGCCAATTATAACTCCAAGTTTTGTCCATTTGCAGGGCCTGTACTTCTGGATGAGTTTGTTGAATGGCAGAAGGTCCGTCAAGCGTCATAGCAAGAATTCAAAAGAAAATGCAAAAGTTTTTTTTGGTGCCCGCCTGTACACAAAGTAATGAGAAAAACAGGATTGCATTTTCATTCATAAGAAAGACTTTACAGTAATTTTTTTTTTCCTTTTTTAAGGAGACTTTCTTGTTACATGTGATATGGGCATTGAACCACACCTCTTCTGAGACTGAAAGTTGGAGTTCTTGTTTTGAGTCTTATGTTTATAGCATTTATTTCAGAACAATAAAGATTCAGATTTGTGACAAAGGCCTAAAAGTGAAGGATGTCCCTTGAATGTGAGTGTGGTGTCTATTTTTAAAACCAAATCTATAAGATATCTTTCTCAGAAGTGCCCTTTGCTATGAATTTTTGGAGACCTTAAAAATGCTTAATTGGCGCTGTTGCTTGCTGTTGGTATGATTGTCTTGTGTGGCAAATGTTAGAAAGAATGACTGACTGATTTCGGAAACCCTGGGTGGGAGTGTGGTAATTTGCCTAGTAAGTATTGGATTGTGCCACAGTTTTTAGCTCCTCGTGGAGATAAAGGCCTTAAACTCCTACTATTGGGTTTTTTTCCTTTGTTTATTCCCCACCCAGTGTCATGGCATTTAATGGCAGGCATTTTCAAAGCAGAAAAGAGCTCTATGTGCAGAATGGCTGAAAACTAGTTGCCTGTACTTCAGATGCTGAACACAGGTACTCTTTGGTACAGCAAGGCAGCTTCAGATTTTTACTGCTATTTAGGCTTTTTGAATTGCTTTGTATAAAAGTGCAATTTATGTTTTAAAAGGGAAAACTTGGTTTCAAGCTTTGCTTCTTACGTGTTTTAGATTGGAGGCACTCATAACTTTTTTTCCCTCCCTGAATAGTTTTCATAATGTAAATCAAGAAGCAACTATTTAATTACCTACTTTTGACCAAGTAACGGGCTCTATGTAACAGGATATTAATTGTCACCCTGTTACTCTGTGTTTTGAGTCCAGTAACTACTGTGATTGCCCTTTTAGGGATTCAGTATTCATGACAACCTTTAAATACAGTAGAAATTTCTCACTCTACCTCCCTGCCCAGGAGACCCAATGCCACCCTTGAGAAGGAAAGGGATTTTAATCAGTAAATGTGAAAAACCAAACCAGAATGGGAGAATGAAGCATTTGCAACTTCTACTTTATTATATAAATATATAATACAGACCGTGATAGTACTGGGAGACTCAGTTGGTGATCAAGGCCTCAATGTGCCAAATATTTCGACAAGTGAAATAAGACAGTGTAAACTAGGCATGACTTGAAGATCTTTGCCTCAGGGAAATTTCTACTGTTTTGCACATCCCTTAGTCCGACTAACAAGCATGAGTTTTCTTGTCCTTAAGGAAATCTGTGTTCCCAAGATGGTTTTGTTGGTTTTTGGGTTTTTTTTGAGAAGGAGGGTGGAGAAAATAGAAAAGGTATGAGGAGAAATAAGGGGTACCAACTAGTGGTTTGTGCCTGTATTCTTGTTCTACTACCAAGGACCACACTTGCAACTTCTCTCCAGATCTGCTTGCTGAGGGCTGCAGGACAGCAGTGATGGGCTGTGGGCTGTTCTGCGCGTCACCTTGAACTGCAGAAGCTTGGTTTCACCCAAGTGAAAAAAGCACCGGAGGGAAAAAAACCAAACAACTGTTGAGATACACGAAAGAGCTCTGCTTGTACAATGGCTAGTGTCTGTGTGCATGTAAACAGATGCACTACAGCTGCTCTAAATATTTTTTCACCTATTTTACAAAAAGTACCTAATTTTAGACCTTGTGTAAGCTGCAGCATTTCCCTTCAATATGTTACAAGTTGTCTGTTTGCATTGCTGATAATTCTGATTTCACTCATAACAGAGTGCCTTTCATTTGGGAATTGCCCTACCCCACAGAAAGCTTGTGCCAGAATGAGATTAATTTCAACAGTCCTAAGACCTGCTGGTACAATAAGGTCCTAAGATGCACAGATAAACATGCACCACGTAACTGATGTCAAGGGACGTACTGCTGTATACTAAATCTCTTCAGGGATGTGGATTCTGAAATGACTTGTTCACTGTAATGACTCTCCTTGCTTACTGTGTTTAGTCCCTACTAGGGTGTTCTCTTTCCAAAAGTTTTGAAATTCTGGTCAGAAGAGAGAATCTTTTATAGCTTGATTTTAAAAAATCATTGCTTTTAGGTAACTGCAAACTTGTGAATTCAATTTAAACCATTTGGTCCTAGAGGTTGGTATTAGAGTGTGAAAGTAGGAATGATGCACCTACTAATCTAAGGTGGTCAAGTACTTGCCATTAAGGTGTAAGACACTGTGTAATGTATCATTTGTATCTGCTAAGGTTTTATCAGTATTCCTGTAATAAATCCATGTTTCAGGGATTTATGATGTGGTTGTGTGAGTGATTGAAAGTCATCAGTTACTGTAGAACTTTGGGGATTAATGTATTTAAACTAGTTGAAAAAATTTTTCAAATTCAAATAAAATAGAATTTTAAGTTATGGTTTTTTGTTCAAAACTGCAATCAGGTGTATTGTTTCAATGTGAATTAATGGCTTGTACAGTTTCATTGTGAACCAATCATGTTTATTAGCTGTGCTTTATTAGATCACCTTACAGCTTATTATGGGTAAGTGCCAATAGCTGTTAACTTGATTTTGTTTTGTTAGTTTTTTTTAATTTTGTGCATGTCCACAAGCCAAAAGTTGACTTCTGTTAAATGCTTTCTTTAGTCTTTGAACTTTAATTTTTGTTTCTCAGGTGCATTTCAGTCTATTGAATTTTTTTAAAAAAAGTTATACCTTATCTTTCAATGTTCTAAGATGAATGTTCACAGGTGAAATGTGCTGCCACAGTATGACAAATAGTTAAATTGAAGCTAAAACATCTTCCAAAAATGAATCATAGTGGTGTCTATCTTAATGCTATAAATTTCACATTAATCTCACTTTTATTTCTTGACATTAATTCTTCCTAACATAATTAATCACTTACAGTTTTCTTAGAAAACTAACAGTTTCCAGTTTAAAGTCTTAAAACACCCACCTACCTATTCATGGAAAGAGCCATACTGGTAGATCAGAATGTAATATTCCTCCTGTGTAAAAATGTGATCTCGAATTAAACAGTTGTGTATGTTTACCTATGTCTTTAACTGTATACGTAGTTTTGATCCAATTTATCTTTACTGTTTAAATTAGATTTTTAAATTCTTAAATTCTTTACTAATGGCTATAATTTCACTTTTCTATGTAGCAGACTTTGAATTTGGCTTTTGAGATGACCGCGGACATCATCCTGATACCTGTCTTGGGTAGCCTGAATGGGGGCCCTGTGGTCTCTGCAGCCTTTGTTCAAGGGGTTTTTTTGTATCTGTCAAAAGCTTTGTGCTGATACATTGATACTGACTGCACAAAAATTGCGAAAGGGACCATAAGTTTAATGTTTCTGGTATTCTCATTTTTAGAGCTATTAAACAGTTCTTTCAACGCAATATGTACAAACCTTGTGCAGGTTTAGCTTTGTTAATTATGATTAATAAAATGTTATGTAATAGGGCAGAAAACTTTTTTGTCATGCTGCCTCTTAGTTTTTGCTTACATATTTTCGTGCATGCATAATTGTTCGTAAAATCACTGAGGTAATGTAATTCCAGCAAGGTGGATCAGTCTCATTGTTAAGTTAACCTTATTGTAGAATTTCTTTGCTTCTGTGTGTAGATATAGGAAACAGAACTTTATCCCAACTGCGAGTAACAGCAAACACTATTCTTGATTATATCCCATGTTCTCAGGTGCTGATAGAAAATCATGATCTTGGAAATTAACTGTCATTAATTATTCATTGAATGAACACAGTTCCAACAACCTGTTGCAGGACATGTGGATGAGGAGGGAATGAGCTTTTCTGTCGTCCCCAGCTGCCTCCCTTCACTCTCCCCCAGTGTATCTCTTGGGTCACATGTCTGTTTTTAGGAAAGGACTTGGTGTTTCCTAATGTACTCCTCATGGGGTCTTTCAGAGCCTATTACAGAAAGGATGCAAGACAACATCCTTTCCTATGTTTGAGTTTATAATAAGCAGTATAATAATACTGCTTTCCTTGCAGATGCAGCTTGTTCCACTCTTGGCACTTCCTAGCTGTTGAGGTCTGATGCCATACCTGCCTCAGGACAGTCTTCTCTCAGTCTCTCTCAGACCTAAGGCAATGCCTGTTTGTTGCCTCCATGGTTCTGCTTTATATTGTTTTTGACAATGAAGTTCTGCTGCCTTCCTGAGACAGTACAAGTTTAGTGGTATATGTACACATAGCAGGCATCTCGTATCTGCAAGTGGTGGCAAGAGTTTTCTTACTTCTTTACCCATCTGTGTTACCATTCTTCCTGTATTTCTTTCTGTCTCTGTGAAAAAGGGCACTGACTTGATAAGTAGGTACATTAAAAGTCTGAACATGCACTGCAAGGTTATGTAGCCTGTGTTACCTTTTTATTTTAATTTCAAGCCAATGCCAGGTGTGTCACCAAAATGAAATTAGTGTATCACATCATCTGGATTCTAAACTCTGTTATTGTTCCTATTTTTGTTCTATGTAATCGAGTATGACACTCTACATAGTTGGATCTCCTTAGCTTTTTCCCCTGAATAGTGACCATAATAACAATGACAGAAGATGTAAGTTACTGATCTGTTTTGTATGCCTTAGAGTGGACAGATGTTTGTCTTGATGAGCCAAATACTATTTTTTTAATTCAGGTTGGTTGCGGTGTGTTTCTGTTGAATGCCTTACCACTTTATAAGTTATGAATGTGTAGTTGTGTCTTGTTTCTCTAGAAACTGCATATTGATAAAATTGCTTTCAACACATAAAATTCATTAGCTTCTTAAATTAAACTTCTTCTCTAATTAGGACAATTTAAAAAAGAACCACGGTATGTTTCAGGTGTTTGTCCATGTATGTATTTGTGTCAGCTCAGTTTTGAATTAGTGCTGATTATAAAATAAAGATATTTTTGGTTGATTTCGATTCTAGCTAATTCACAACTTAATTTTTTCCTTAGTGTTTTCAGAATTACCTTGTTTACTTTTGCTGTTCATTTTATGGCAGTAAATTAAAGGGCTAGAACACAGAACTGCTAATTTTTTTTCTGGTAATAGCACTGAGGTGAGTCTTGTTTATTCTTTTAAATATTAGGATATTTCAGAAAGGTTTATCGTGCCTATTACAATAATTAAATTCATAAAGTGAAATGGTAGATGCATTCTACCTCCCAACTATCAAAGGCCTAATGTGAACTTATTTTAGCATTCAAAATCAGTTAACTATAAATCAGTTTTTGTAATGAAAAAAGAGCAAGTATCCTACAATGTAATGTCTCAATAATTAAGACTTACAAAGAAATATTATTAACAGCTATACATTTCATTCTGTTCTAACTGCTCAACGTATGTCAATTTGAACATAGACAAAATATTAGGAGACATAGGAAAAAAATTGTTATTAATCCATGAAAAATGTAATGGCTTTAATTTTTTTCAGATTACAGCAGTAGGAAGAGGAACATTTTTTATATGAAAAATAGGTTCTCTGCATACCTGCCACTTGCATCAGGGTGATGCTTTGTGTAGTAGTTACAGATATTGGTTCAATCTACAAAACAAAGGAAATGGCTTATTCCCTCATGCATGTTGGGGGTTCTTTGCATTGGGACTGAGTAGTAATACAAAGCAAAGGCCACTGAGGAGTGGAGCTGAGGAGCTCTGAGGACTGAGCTTGGGTCATGACAAGGTGCTTCTGCCAGGATGGAAATGGAAATATTGATGGCACATCAGGGAAGGAATAAGAAGTATATTTCAAAATGTAATCTAGTCTTATCCTGCCATTTTCCCCTGTGTTTCCATGGTTCTTGGTGTAACCAGGGGTATGCTCTCTCCCTGTTTCAGACTTGTAGCCTCTATACAGGTACACATATTTTTATATATAAAAATAAATACATAAATGTTTCCCAATATAGTGTTCAGTGTGGTGGAAACGGCCCAGAAAGATTTTGAAACTGTAAGGAGAATTAGAAAGGAGATTCTCTTCTGCTCAGCTTTCCTAAATCTTATGTATTTCCTTGGGGCTGTGGAAGTGGCTGGTCACCTTTCTGTCCTTTGTGAATCTACCCTTGATGGTGTTTTTTCTACTTTTGTGTGGTTCTGTCCTAGGAGGGAGCCTGTTTAAAGTTCTGATAGTGAAATGCTGTTTCCTTCGTGAATCTTCAGTAAGCTGATTCCAGAGCCAGTGACTGACTTTTTATGATTTTGAATTGGTTTGTTGGGGTGTTTTTCCTTGGTATAGTGATTACTGGCTTAGAGAATGAATATTCTAATGTGAAAAAATGTCTTTGTAGAATTGAGGATGCCAGTGTTCATGGGAAGACAGTAATTATTACTGACACTTGAGCGAACCACTGTGATATTTGTGCCAAGGCCCACCCTTTGCCAATGTTTTTGACTTTCCTTTATTTCTAATTTGTTCATGGGGCTGTGATTTTAGGTCGTGTATTAAATCACACAAGGATATTGCTGTGCCTATGCTGTACAACTGAGTTTATGCTGTACTGAAGTTCATTACAATGTGTACATCTTAAATGAATAAGGCTTTAAGGATGGCTGTTACAGTTTGTGGGGCTTCTTCACATAATTTTGCAACATAGTGAGTATGCTTCTTTGCTCAATGGAAAAACACTTGTTTCTGAAGTCATGGGGAAGCATCTGAAGTGTTAGGAGCTTTTGAAGCAGGGAATAAGCTTCAAAACAGAGTTTAATTTGCTGTTTTATTTTTTGATGCTCATTTTATTTTCCTAAATGATCACTGTTCTTTAGGGAACACGTTCATAGTCCTTGCTTAATAACTATTATCTATCAATTTGAGTTCGTTGGACAGCTAGTACACTAGCATATAAGGCTTCAACTTCATTATACTGGATACTGTGTTAATAAAACTTTCATTTCAATCTGATGATACTACTGTCCTACTAACACTGCTTCTGCTTTGCATAGTGCCCTTTAAATATATATATATAGATGTCATTATTATGTCCTGTAGAACTTCAGATGATGGATGAAGGTGGGTTTGCAGAGTGCTCTGGTAATGCAAAAGCAATACAGTTTCCCCTGAATTGGACCCTGAAGCTCTCTGTGCATCTGTAAATGAAGCTTCCTGTTTCTTCAAATAGTCATTGGTGTGCAAGGTGTGCAGGGGAGGTCCTGAGAACACCATTCCCTCAACAGACATTTCCATCTGGAGTGAGGTTTGGAGCCAGCACCTGGATCCTCCTAAGGCTTCAGGCAGACCTTGGGCACCTGTGCAATATCTAACCACAGAAGTGACTATAGCTCTTGTGGCCCCAGGTTATTTCCACTGTTTCCACAGGTGTCCAAGTACCTCTGATGGGGGTCCCCAGAACTGCTGCATTTGGCATGTCAGAGTCAGTAGATGCTTGAGACATGTCCCATCCTAATTCAAGGGGTTGGCAGCTATTTTCCTTCTGGGCAAAAGAGATGAGGCATCCCAGAAAACACCTAATTGTTTGAGCCAGGAAGTCTTCCTTTTGTCCACTAAGGACATAGCCTACTAAGCTTTCATGGCTTTCAGAAAAATTCAGGTAAATGTTATAAACTTGAATATTCATTTTGGTAGGGCTTGGATTTCCAATAAGTGCATTCTCTACTGAAGGGAGTTTAGGCACACTCTAAGTTTGCTCTCCAAATTTTCTCTTAATTTCACTTTTTGTTCTGACTTGTAAGTCCAATTCAGCAGAAGAAATAAGGTTTATAACTGAACATATTCAGCATAATCTGTCAGCTGATTAAACAGTGAATCAGAGCCAGTTCCCCTGGGAGACAGCATCACTAGCTGCCTGCAACCAAAATGAGGCAGAGGATACCAGATCACCTCTGCACAGCAGAAAGACCTTCTAAAAATACTTTGTTCAGCACTTAGAATTTCCTTGGAGATCTCATCCAGTCCATCTCAGTTTCATGGTTTTTATTAAACAAATGCCCAAGGCCTGCAGAAATTCAACAGGTATAATAAAAATGGAATTAACAGATTTAAGGCGCTGTCACAGGTACAAGAATGAACTGAAAGGCTAGGCCACCAGGGAGAAAGTCATGATAGTTTTGACAGCAGTAAAAAGAGTGTGCTCAAACATGTTTCTGTTCATCATTTTTGTTTTGTCTCTCGCAATTTTGTTCTATTTTAAAAGACATACACACCTAGACAAACCTTTAAGAACTTGCACTTTTTTTTTTTTTTTTCCTCCATGGTTTGTAAGAAACTAGAAAGAACAAACTAAAGCTGGTGCAATTACTTCACGTGAAGAATCACATTTACACAGCCCACTTCTGCTATTCAGATTAGCCTGTTCTGTCTAGGTTGAGTTTCTTAACACTACTGCACAATGAATGTTGCTGAAGTGTGAATTTTACTTGCTAATCATGTAGGACGAAGTGTTAAATGCTCCTATGGCTTGATCTGATATCTATAAAAAGAGCTGATTTCAAAGAAAATTCTAACTCTTTGTCCATATATAATTTGAAAAATCTAAGGACCATTTCAATTGTGAACCTTCTTAACGAATAGAAACTTCAAATAACTTCTCCTGTGCAAGAACAATAATTCCTTTATCGCATGCAGATTTTTATTTCTAAAGTAACATTATCAGGAAGCTCCTTATTTAGTTGAGGGGTCTTTGTTGGGGTTTTTTTTTTTGGTTGGGTTCTTGATTTTGGGTTTTTTTTGGTGTTTTTTGGGGGATTTTTTTGTGGGTTTTTGTTGTTGTTGTTGTTGGGGTTTTTTGGGTTTTGTTTTTGTTTTTTGGGGGTTTTTGGGTTTGTTTTTTTTGTGGTGGTGTTGTTGTTGTTGTTGTTAAAGGGACCATACTGAACACGGACAAGGTAGATCAGCATTTCTGCATAGACTGTTTGGGCCAGCATTATTGTTCCAGCTGTAGGACAGAGCCAGTGCAAGTGTTGAGGTCTTGAACAGGTTCTGGAGGAATTTTTCCCCCTCTGTTTCTGTATCTTTTTTTTCTTGTGGAAGTCATATTCATGACCTTATCTGAAGTGGACTTGATGACAGAAAGGTCATAAAAATTATCAGCTTTTTGATATATTTTAAATAAGCAATGCAGTCCCTTTTAAAATTCATACCTCATATGGAGATGCTTGCTGACAAATATTTTGTGTTTTTCCCAGCCTTGACATGTCACTGATGTAACTCATCAGTTTTTGTTTTAAGTAAGTATTATGTAATGGAAAGTGTCGTTTTTAATGCATCAGCCCTGTGATAGGCAAGCCCAAAAAACTCCAACAGCTGTGGTTCCTTGGGAAATTTTGGAAGAAGACTCCTACAGCAAAGGCTGTAAAATGTGTGTAATTTAATGATGTGCTCTATTGGTTTTCTAATCTGTATTCTTTATTACCTCATAGGCACATCTTCTGTAAAAATGACAATTTTCTATTACTTGTTTTGTAAACTGACCACAGACTCAGAAGTCACTGAATAATATCATGTGGCCCAAGAAATTTAGAAATTAATTGGAATTACATTAGTTACACCCTGTCTTAGAAAACCATACATGTATGAATGCAGTAGTACTGTGGGCTTGACCTACTTGGGTACTGTACAGTTTTATTAAGTGTACTTGGGGTAGCTGCCAATGTTTTCAATTCAGAAGTGGGTGATGTCTGTATACACCTTAGTTACAGTAATGTTATTTTAAGAAAGCCCAATTACACATGTCAATTTGCTATTAGTACCACACTGTTACTTGTTATTCAGCATTATCCTATCCTGGATTATAAATCTTCTTGTTGTCATTTTAAGAACTACTATGGTTGTAAGTCTAAACAAATATAGAAATATTTTATATCTATTTGATAGTTTTGTTCCAAAGTACAAAGTTGATTCATATCCTGTACCACCAAAATTTTGGCCTTACCAGTTCTGTTCTTTCCGATCAAGTGTATGCACCTCTTTCCTG
Source organism: Illadopsis cleaveri (assembly GCA_013399915.1). NCBI lineage: Eukaryota > Metazoa > Chordata > Aves > Passeriformes > Timaliidae > Illadopsis > Illadopsis cleaveri. Next base: position 626,654 of record VXBB01024220.1, on the reverse strand, counting down.
TCCCATCTTTTGTCTGCTATTCCATTCCTCTTTTAATCAAGACAGCTGAAGCCAGGTAAATTAATCTATCCATGGTACATGCCCATTTTCTGTGTTAAAACTTCATAAGAATCATAGAGTCATGGAATATGCTGAGATGGAAGGGACCCATCAGGATTATCATAGAATCCAATTCCTGGCCTTGAGCAGGATCCCCAGGAATCACGCTGCGTGCCTGAGAACGTTGTCCAAACTGAAACTCTTTCATTGCTCCCAGAGAATCCAGATGGCAGTGATGA